>JAGDQP010063810.1:0-11666 GCA_022664845.1 Lepisma saccharinum
TCTGTATATATTACTTCAACAATTACTATTGCTACATATACAACTACTACTACTTCTGCTGCATCTACATCAACAACAACTACTACCACTACTATGATCATTATTATTAATATTATTATACTTACATTATTTATTATCTACTTCTTTCACTATGATTCATAATATATTAAATTTATTTTGAAATCTAAGAAATAATCTGAAAGTTTTAGTTTGTTAATATTATAAAATCACATATAGTTTCTTCTTTTGCTAAAACTCCCGCATTTCACAGTTTTGGAAGGCAGCAGATTCCCCCTTATGCCTAACTTCATTGTACATATTTGGAAAATTGACAATGCTTTTCTCCCGTTTTGTACACGCAGAAGGGGGAAGACTGAAAACATCTGCACACACATTCACATTTCACTCATTCGGTCGGTTTGCGTTATTTTGCTTCTCTCATGTTTGGGTGGTAGTACTATGTGGGTTGATGAAGAAAAGGAGTGATGGTAAAGAATTAAAATAAGATGAAGGAGAAATAAACGGCACATGGGCGATGTGGAGATAGCACACCATATTTTCTTAGTCTATGGTACTAACTGAGGCCGGGGGTCGACTGCCTTTACCTTCCCAGGGTGTCCAGGACTACCAAGGACATTCTGGTACTCAATTTGATACCAGGCATCTTTTTATCGACCATCGCTATGGCGATGTGAAGCATTTTTTAAAAAATTCTCGCCAACTGGGTCGGGTGCCTGGCCGTGATTTGAAAATAGGCCACTCGATTTATAGTCAGACGCACTAGTGAAAGTACTACAGATGCTTACATTTAAATCTTTAAGTGTTCGTTAAAAAGGCTCGTGTGATGAGATGGGACTGCTAATATAGACGTTTAGAGAATCATTATATTCAGCCATTTTTATTCGCTGGTCGATGAAGGCGCTAGTAAAATATTGGTAGTACTAACTAACTTCTTTTCTTTCCACATATCTGCCACAATTCGAACGTATTAAATAGGCATCTAAGGCTCAGATCAGGATAAGAGAGGAGGAAAAGGATTCCACATACTGAGTTTCAATCGGTATCGGCCAGAGCCTACACTGAAGGTGCGATCCCGGCTGATGCTTGCATCCCGTCTGGTGTGACTGAGGAAAAACCTTGGGAAAATATCAAGACAGGAGGTCTGCCGCAGGGATTGAATCCACGACCTCCCGAATGCTACGCCACTGCACTACGGCAGTTCATGCAGCTAACAAAATAGGAACCTCTGAATAAGGCGTTGAAAATAATATGATCCCCTTAATATTGGGAATGTAATGTTCATAGAAATCTGAATCCTCGATTCGAAAATGTTATAATTTTACTTGCACTTGGGCGTCGTTGCAAACTTCTTTATGATTTTTTGGCTCAATTGTATTCCGAGTCAAAATTTCAACAAAATTATAAACCTGGAACATAATATGTTCGTTATACACTACGAACTCTACTTAAAACAGCGCACATTGGTTCAGCAATGCAATGTATTTAAAGTTATCAGAATATTACATAATCTTCCTTGTTAATAATAATTTAACTAAATGTGAACCCTATTTAGTACTTTCTCGGAATTGCTTTAGAAGTTGACAAGGAAAACGTCTAAGGAACTGGGCAAGAAAATAGTTTTAATGTTATTTACGCTAGTGTAAAAATGGTTACTACATTTTGTATGTACTTTAATTTTAAAAAGGACTACTAGAAAGAATTCGAGATGTTTTAAAATTCAAGACTTACTTACTTTTTAACGAAAAATGGTACCGTGTAAATATTACATATTTGCAATAACATCAGCCTATAGGAAACATTAAGAATAGATTCCTGTTTTGCGTTTAATTATGTGAGTAAACTTACATAAAAACTCTTCCTATGTACAGACTTCCAGTAATAAAAAGAGGTACTTAGAGATTGACTTTATATCACATTTTATACTTCAGTGTTTCTCATTTACTTAAGTACTCACATTTTTAAATTATATCTACGCAGCACAAAATAGTTGTTGAGATTCAACACTTATTGGTGTCCCACGACGACCACCACTTTTTTTTGTGTAAAATCAACACGGTATTATTTCGGTACGGGAAGCAGGAGAAAAATATAGAAGCCTGAAGTCAGATTTGAACATGGGTTGTTCAATTAGAAGTCCAGCTTACCGACTGGACTAAATTACCAGACATAAGAAACACTCGATTCAAACATTATATAAGATCAGAAATACCTTTCCCAACCCTCCAAAAACAAGCAAGTTTACCCCGACGACTTGCGCCACAGCTTAATCACTTTTCTATTTGTCAATTTGGAAACAGAAGGTCACACAAATAATATTTATTCCAGACACAGCACATAGCACAAGAACAAGCCTCGGCCCTACGCCTCTCTGAGAGGGCGCTATATCGCTGAGGCACCTCTGCCGTAGTTTTTTTTCCATCAAAAATATTGTAACGTTCATGTATAGTTGGATGTTTGGAACGTTTACTGATTGAAAGGAAATAGGAAGAAGACTACATTAATTTTAGCGGTCTTTAGGCAGCCTTGGCCCAAGATAAATGTATAATGATAGAATGAAAAAGAAAGCAGACGGAAACGAGCAAAATCTGTACACATGGTACTTGTTTAACAGAAAATGAACATGGCACAAGCTGAGATCAAACCGCTGACTCCCCACACACCAGAGGAGGACGCTCTATCTTTGAGCCACCCCCCGACCCTAGTTTTTATTTAACCAAATATATTATATTATGTTTATAGATTTAGGCTTTGCTTATGTATTCATTGAAAACAGATAATATCTTAATTTAATTGTACTCTTAGACATCTAAGACTCAGACTTACTAGTTACATTGCTACAGGACTATCACCATCATAAATAAAATTCAATCTTGCGATTTGTCTTGAATAACATGTAAGACTTACTTACGCTCTTGATTACATTAGAAACTAACTTTAGCTATTGCGAACTAAACGTGTGAAGTATTTAAACGATTAAAATTAATTATATATTGAAGAAGTTTGAACGTAGAACAAGAAAATGACAAATAACTGTTTTGATTATCCGAATATTAGGTTTTTACATAGTTATCTTCTTTTCCATTCCTATAGACTTTCATTCTTTTTATTTGACTATCAAAATCAATGACGTAATCATATGGGGCCAATCAACAGTTGCATGCGAATTTGATGTTTAAGCCTCGAAACGATAGGTTACAACACGAGACTATTTTTGAGGTATTTAAAAGATTGATATATTTAATAGTAATATTCATCACATATACGTAAAATATTTTAACGGTTTATCACGTATCATATTAGTACAAATAATAATACTATTGCATTTTCTGGAGTACAAGTATATTATTAGAGAACTACAAAACGTATATTTAAAGTCATTTGGTAACTGAAATTACTGAAATTTATTTATTCGAATCTTTTGTTGAGAAGATATCTTTGAGAGATGGAATGTAGTAGTATAATGAAATGCTTGTAGCTGACAACTACACACAAGTGCGTGTGCAAATTTGGGTCCACCTTATTTATATTTCAATATTCAAATGGAAAGATTTTTTAACTATTTTATTATTTTGCACTCCTCATAATTAGAGAATTTCAGGAGAAACACTAACAGATCCATTTTTTAAATTGTTATTTGATACACACATTCTTTTCCAGAACGAATGTCCTAACTAATTGCTTTTTATCGGTTAGTTTCATACATACGTTCTCATAAGAAATATTAGAACTAATTTGTAGGGAGAAGGATTGACTTTTATAATCCTGATTATACCTACCATGAATAATTTAATATCTTACGTAATGTTTATTTCGTTTTCTTTTCCCGTCATATTGAAAGATTAAACCTAAGATTGCAAATATAACAGTCATTATAAGAACCTCAGGGTTTGATTCCACCATGAACTCTGATAATTTTGATCAGGAACACTTGATAACCCACCCGCTCCAGAAGTATTTTCCAGATTTCAACCAAAACTATCAGCAATCCAGGAGATATATTTAACAAAGTAGAAATAAAATCGAAAGGATGGCTAATATGTGTATATTATATGTATTAATGTAATACTCTGTCCGACTTGCTGCATGCTATGTAACGTGGCATTACACGTGGAAAAATACACCGCATAACTAAAGCCGCCTTGAGGGAGTCTTCCTGATGCGCGATATAAATAAATAATGGCATTCTTGTAAAGAGCATATACCCCGACCTCCCTTTGAGTCTTAAATGAAATGATTTAAATAAAATGATTGGTTAATTATAAGCCATTTGCCCTCTTCTGCTCCCTCGTAATGTTGCCTCTTATGGTTTAGAAAGCTACAGGGTCGGAATCTTTATATATCACTCTTGAGAAAAGACAGGTTTTCCTATAGTGATAGAAGTACTCCACACTATTGTTATTGTGATTTGACAAAACATAACTAGTTTTAAAGAACCACTACAATATCAACTGAGAAATGTTTAAATGAAAGTCAGCTTACCGTTGTTAGATTAAGAGAAGATTGTAATGCCTGGTTACAAGATGCTAGAAACGCGTTTAGCGCATGTGGCACATTAGACTTATAATATCTAAGACGGTCTAAGACGTGAGACCTTCGGTTCGAAGGTCCGAGGTTCGAGCCCCCGACAGGTACATGGGTGTAGATTTTAACAGCTAAAGGTGAATCGTGACGAGCCAAAGTCTAAGTTACTAGACTAGGTCCATATAAAATAAAGTTTACAAAGTTTATAATTTGAACGGGAATTTTAATTACTAACTTCATCTGATGCCTGCTTCATAGAGACCAAAGCCTGCTTCTGGGAAAATGCTTTTGTCACTGATCAGTGCATATATAATATTTACGTTTTCATTTAGTATTTCACTAAAGATATATATATACATAAGTATACTATAATGCATGGAAGAATAATAAAAATCACATTTGTCAAAGAGAACCGTAAGATTGTTTTTCAACGTTATAATGCAAATTTATTATTCGTGAAGAAGGATTTGATTAGAATACAGTTGTTCAAAGAACAAAAGATAGTTCGACCTCATAATGCGGGAGAGTAACAAACTAAAATTTCATATTTGCATGCATGCTTCAGCGCTATTGACACATTATTTTTGATATTAAAGTACAGCGTGGGCTATAAGTAAAAGAATTCATCCAAAACACGAATATGATTGGTTCAGAAATTTAGCGAAGACTCAAACATGATTGGTTCTAGGATTACATGAAACACGAACAGGTTTAGAATATGATTATATTTTGTCTTCAGAACTCAAGTTTGAAGCAATGACTATTTGTGACTGTAGGGACAAACAAGTTGGTGATGAGTGTGTTTTACATAGCATTCAGCAATGGCAATCGCAAGGGCCCTTGTTATGCGCTCATTGTTTCTTTAAGATACCTTTAGATCTTGAACATGTGTGTATTCGGCTCGACCAGGAAACATTGCAGCAAGCGGCAGTAGAAGTGTTATTAGATCTACATGTGTGTAACGAAATATATGAAAAGTTTATCTATACTCATCCAGACTCCAAACGTACTTTGTTGAAGTTTCTTAGAACATATAAAAGTATTTTACAGAATGTAGAATATCGATCGAAATTATTCAACATAATTTGGGCGAAGGATTGGATACATGGTTATTTTAATTTTAAGAAAGTCTTCTAGTACAATTCAAAACCCATCAACGACAAATTAAGGATCAATAAAAAGTTATGAACATAGACGCATGTGATTCAACCTGAAATTATATTCTTAAGTGAAATCAATAGCAATACAGGAAAACAAGAATTATTATGAAACATCGGAGTAGCAAAAGTCAACCTTCCTATACGAGCTCCTCCTTTTCCACTATACGATTGGTGTTTGGAAGTCAAAAGAGAGGAACCATTACCTCAACGGTGATTTAAATTAATCCCCTTCCAGTAAATGTAAGTGACTGACTGAAGAAATGATATACCTGCATTCCACAAAGCTGATGCGTACAGCACCATAATCATCTTCATAGAGATTGAAGCAATTGGAGGAATTACCATAGCATAAAAAGAAGAACCAGCCAGTTGTGATCTCATACCACTGGACATGTTCGATGTTAAGAAGGAGTCTCCATGCGGCCGTACATTGAATGGAATTGATGAAAAATTGTGTGTGGAGATTTCTTGACCATTGTGAAATTAATGTTCCCCTTTTATGTGTAGATTGCTTCTTTAACCTGAAAGAATGACAGTGCCATGCATGTGACTGCTCTTACATGGACTTTTGGAAACAGGCTGAACATATACATTCAGCTATACTGGAAGCAATGTTCTAATATTACAAGCAAGCACCCCCCATCAGTGTTTCCCTGTGCAAAGAAACTTGAAATCTAGCCTTCAGAGTTCCCTAGAAACGAAACTACAGAAGACTGTGAGCATACTAATTAATAAAGATAAGTGAACAACGAAGAGGAAGCCATCATATGGTTTCAAGCCATGGCATTACCGTGGGGATTGTATTGGACTATTGGAAATGGAAAGCAAGTTAAATATTATTATTATTATTTCTATTTGATATTGAATATGAAAAACAGTGAGCATGTGCCGATAGCTAATATATAGATAAAGATAAAATGATGGTAGTTACCTAACTTGAAAGGAATTTTACATTCAATATTATAATTATAATAACCACTGGCATTACAAACCAAAAGTTCCTGAGCCTACCCCAACACCATTTGATTGCAATTGGTGGAACTGCATTGTCCACGTGAGTGATAGCCGTGTGGTCAGCATTGCGCGCCACCTGGCTACAAACATGCATATTAGGTTCTTCTTAGACTGAGTGGCCGTCACGCCTTTATTTACGTGACTTTCGAATTTGCCTCACGGCGCTTGATGCAGGACCAGCAGGCTAAAGTAAGACTCCAGTCGGGAATTTAACCCGGGACTAGGCAGACATGAGTTCAGCGCTTTAACTACTAGACTGTGGAGCCCTCCCATTCACAAATATATATTGAATATAAAACTTTTGTACTATCGTTTCTGAACTTGGGATACTGTATACTTCTTATTTCATTAATTATTGTGACCAAGATACCATTTTATTATCGAAGTACTGAACATTATGTCTCTCAAGACAATATACAAAGTGTCTGTGTCACATGAAGTGAAAAATATATGAAGACTATATGAACGAGTGTTGAATCTTATTATTATTTTGTTTTCATCTACACATACGATATAGCATAATATTGCACTGTAAGGATAAAAACTGTATTTTGTGTTTCGCTTTTACTTTAGGATGATTTAATAGACTTTCTCGTAAGTAACTCTAAGATCTTAGCATTTGAAAACAGGCACTACATGTGCTATTCAAGCTAGTGTAAAAATTATTCCTATTCGTTAATGGTATAGTATATTGATTTTACTTACGATCTATAAGCTATAAAGTTCTTAAATTCTTAAATGATTCAAGTATAGACTATTTGTAGAAGCTTTTTTATTTACTTATAATAAACATTGAATACATATATTTACTATCTTTTATTCATCCCTGGCTGTAGAACCGAGTGACTTTTCAATAACGTAGAGCATTTTAGGGCCTATACTTATGTCACTGCTGTATAGTGACTATATTAATCAGATTATTAAGTCATCAGCTTAATTTTAACGATGTATGAAATCATTTTACTTTTAAATAACGATATTAAAAGTTGCAGCGAACCTGCATTTGCGTAACTGTAACTCATGAAATATGAAATTATAAGATACAAGCTTTTTTCTTGATTTTGCTTTATTGTGAGAATTCTACATGTATTACACAATTTCACATTATATCATAATTAATTGGAATATATGATCAGATTATGGAATAAATTTTAAGCTGGACATATTGAAGGACTCCTGAAAATTTTGTCTCAGTCCAAAATAAAACACTAATTGAAATAAAATATATGGTTCATTAACTGAAGAAAATCTCTCAAACCTTTTACTTGCAAAGCTGTCGATTTCTTTTCTTTCTTTTTATATGAATGCATATTGGAAAAGTCGGAAATATATTTATCACCACGCAACATGCTATAGACCAGGCATCTGCAAACTATGACCCGCGTAGCGATTTTGACTGACCCTGAAACGAATCCAAAATTACAGTTACTATATTCTTCATTGGTTCTAAGCGAATATAATTAAAAACACAACAAGTAATCGGTTCCTGAATATTATACAGGCATGCAAATTTATTATCGGTACTATATGAAAATTACTATTATTATTATTTTGAGCTAATACTTTATAATGCAGTCCAACGCCTCTATCTGCTTAAGTAATTTGACCCGATGATAAAAAAGAAGGTTTGAGATCGCTGGTATAGACGACAAAATATAAAGTACGTTTATAGATTATAAGTATTTTTTTATGCTACAATACGTCTACACTGATAAGTTTCTGTTAACGGGGACAGATCTTGGCAGCTAGAAGAAAGACTAAAAAGTTTGAGGCAAATATGTTTTGTAATCCTCTTAGGGATACTTTTATAAATCACAAGAGCTTCACAGTTTTAGTTTTTTGACCTTGGATCAGCACTGGGAAGAGATGTAGCTTCGACTTTTGCTGCCACTCATACTTATCCAGGTTTTCCAGATGGGTTTCCTCTATTTTACCTGACGAATCTTGGTGTAGCATTTAGCCAAAGGCCAAGTCAGGCACTATAGAAGGAGTGCTTGCCAGAGGACAACCATTCTTCCAACATGTAACGAGCTTAGCCTATAGTTGCCTGTGGGGCCCATACATCGACAATAAAAGTATTATTCACATATTGATTGATGTTGTACAACACATTAGTTCTCAATTTGTCGGAAATGAATTATATTTCTCCTCCCATTAAATTATTTTTGAAAACTAACTTATTCTCTTTGACACTAGTTGCTTGAACAAAATATGTTTAAAGTATGAACTATTTCGTTAATGTAATTTGTTTGAAAACATTAAAGTACAAGTTTCACGGGAAGGTTTCGTAAACCCTTTCTCGGACAGTTCCATTAACATCTACTGCCATCATCGTATTCAGAATTTCCCGTACCAATCCTGTTCTTTCATGACATCAGAGCACGAAGATTACAGGAATGGTATTTATATCAGCTACCGCAAACCGAATCATTTTCCTTACGATATCGTTCAAAGACAAATTCGCGCAATCCGACTTTGCATTCCAACAAATACTTTCTAGTCCTATCGGCACGAAGCCAGCATTTGCTAATATGTAATGTTAAATATGTGAATAAAGTAATTTCTTGAAACAAGTTTCTGTAGATATTATTAATATTACAAAACCATACACTGATTCTACATTCTCGTTAACAAAAAAGTAACCCTCGTTACGGTAATATGAAAGTTAAAAGTTAAACACTGATAAGAAAAATCATAACATTGACATACAAAATTAAAACACTAACTCTGAAATTTTAACAAACTCACAAAGAGAAATTTTGGTTCGAGATTTTTTAAAAGAAAAAAGTATTAACTTCTTATATTACTTCAAAACTCTTTTAACATTTTAATGATTTGCATAGACACCACAAACATTTTTACATTTCAAAGTCTTAGATTACTTACCCAAACTCGCATCTAGTATCTCGTTGAACGAACAAGGAACTGAAAGTTCCATCAGCTAACAATGCAACACTGTCAGTGCAACACTGTTCCCTCATCCCACTAAAACACAAGAAGTAAATAGCAGACGGAGGTAGTGTAAAATAGGGGACCTCTCAGTGTTTCAAAGAGGGCAAATTGTTGGTGCGCGGTTATGTGGAGTGAGTGTGACGGCAGTGGCTAGTGTGTTAGGTGTGTCGCCAGGGACAGTGTCGAAGGTGATGACGGCCTACACAACACACGGGAAAACCACATCGGGGAAGCGGAACAGTGGGCGGAAGAAAAGCATCAGTGACAGGGCACGCCGGGTATTAAAGCGCATTGTCACGCGGAACCGTCGTGCCACTGCGGCGCAAGTGACGGAGGAACTCAATCAGCACCTCCCCCAACCTGTTTCGACAATCACAGTCCGCCGCGAATTACATGACATGAACTTACGGGGTCGTGTTGCACGGGCCAAACCTCTCATCAGGGACCAGAACGCTTTAGCACGCCGCAAATGGTGCCGCGACAATGCAACTTGGACCGTTGACGACTGGAAACGTGTGGTATGGTCGGATGAGTCACCATTCACCCTATTTCAAACCACGGGCCGTGTTTATGTGTGGAGAACGCCCAAAGAAGCGTATGATCTGCAGTGTCTCCGCCCAACTGTGAAACATGGCGGCGGCACGGTGATGCTGTGGGCCGCAATATCATGGTTTTCATTGGGTCCTGTGGTCACACTTCGCGGACGCATCACTGCCAACGATTATGTCGCAATTTTAGGAGACCATTTACATCCTATGGTCCGGATGTTGTTCCCGGACAATGACGCCATATTCCAGGATGATAATGCACCCATTCACACAGCTGGAGTTGTTGCAGCGTGGTTTGAGGAACATCGGGATGAAGTTCAACACCTCCCCTAGCCCGCCCAATCCCCAGATCTCAACATAATTGAACATCTGTGGTCCATCTTGGAAACACGACTCCGGCGACGATTTCCACCTCCATCCTCTCTCACAGAACTGGCCGATGCCCTGCACGAGGAATGGTGTAATATTCCACTTGCTACCATTCACGACCTCTATGCCTCCATCCCACGTCGCATCAAGGCTGTTCTGAAGGCGAAAGGTGGCCCGACACCATATTAATCTGGTAAGTTGCACTTTCATTCAGGTGTTTCCATTATTCTGATAAGCATCTGTATATCAATCTTTTAAATACCTCAAAAATAGTCTCGTGTTGTAACCTATCGTTTCGAGGCTTAAACATCAAATTCGCATGCAAGTGTTGATTGGCTCCATATGATTACTTCATTGATTTTGATAGTCAAATAAAAAGAATGAAAGTCTATAGGAATGGAAAAGAAGATAACTATGTAAAAACCTAATATTCGGATAATAAAAACAGTTATTTGTCATTTTCTTGTTCTACGTTCAAACTTCTTCAATATATAATTAATTTTAATCGTTTAAATACTTCACACGTTTAGTTCGCAATAGCTAAAGTTAGATTCTAATGTAATCAAGAGCGTAAGTAAGTCTTACATGTTATTCAAGACAAATCGCAAGATTGAATTTTATTTATGATGGGGATAGTCCTGTAGCAATGTAAATAGTAAGTCTGAGTCTTAGATGTCTAAGACTACAATTAAATTAAGATATTATCTGTTTTCAATGAATACATATGCAAAACCTAAAACTATAAATATATTACAATATATTTGGTTAAATAAAACTAGGGTCGGGGGGTGGCTCAAAGATAGAGCGTCCTCCTCTGGTGTGTGGGGAGTCAGCGGTTTGATCTCAGCTTGTGCCATGTTCATTTTCTGTTAAACAAGTACCATGTGTACGGATTTTGCTCGTTTCCGTCTGCTTTCTTTTTCATTCTATCATTATACATTTAGCTTGGGCCAAGGCTGCCTAAAGACTCCTAGAATTAATGTAGTCTTACTCCAACTATACATGAGCGTTACAATATCTTTTGATGAAAAAATCTACGGCAGAGGTGCCTCAGCGATATAGCGCCCTCTCAGAGAGGCGT
>JAGDQP010063811.1:0-11666 GCA_022664845.1 Lepisma saccharinum
TCGCGAAGAAGCACGTTGCTCTTTTGCCATAGCTTTAGTTCCTGGTCCTCTGACTACTGATTTTGGTAATTTATGCATCTTGTACCTTTGTGAATAGCTGTGGTCGGCGTAAGAAAAATCGATCAGTTTTCCAGTTCAAGCCCTTACCCGTTGCCTAAGTCGTCACCCGAAAAATTTTCCTATTCCGTTCTCAATGAAGTAGTATATTACCTTAAATTAACCTAAGTACCGTTTCTCGACTGGTGGCTCACCCAGCGTGCAGAGAAGTCGTTATGCTTGTTTATCCTGGCGCATTTACCAGAAGCCTGATGGCTTTATGCGTTCGAAAATCTCAAAATAACTTTCACCCTTCGACACTGTAAAGTGACGTCAATCTCAAACTGACGTTATGCAACACAATATCATCGCAGAAAAGTTAACCAATCAGAGTTAAGCTAGGTTTCAGTTTTAGGTCCCGGTTGTTTCGATTGGTCGGCTACCAATACTCTTTTTTATTCAGGTGGAGCGTCGTGTGGCCAGAATGACAATGCATACACAATTGTGTCAATATTATCTATCCCAATGATTAACTATCTGGGTCCGGTGAACTTCAACAGATAATAGGTCCTTTTTTCCCACTAATTTGGAGTAGTTATTCCATCAGTAATTAATATATATTATCATTCCGTTCTTCCGTAACTCCTTCACTTCAAATACTTACCCACAATGGTGACAATAATGTGACTTCCGGTGCATGTACAGCATCATCATCTAGCGGGCTTCTGAAGTAACACAACTTGTGCACTTCAACCCATTTCTCATTCCATGCATACATATCCTGCAATAGCGAACGTGTTTCTTTGCTGTTTGAAAGATTATTCTTACATGTGCATAAACAATGTATAGGAATGTCAAAAATGAGTCTTATTGCTTTAGAAAATTATCTGAAAATTTTATGTGAATAAACGTAATATATACAAACAAGGTTAATTTATTTTTCAATTTTTCAATTAAATACGCTGAAATCGAAAGTCTTTGTGTGTAAGATTCCCTTGATAAAATCCGTGAAATATAGATGAAGCTACCATCCTTTTGCAATGGTACATAACACAAGGAATGTGCCACATTGAATTTTCCATTATGAACTGGAGAATAAAAGTGTTTCATTTTTGCATTAAAGGTTAGCGTAAAGCAACTATCTCTGAATCTTTATGGTAGCTCTTAGATCCTATCTCTGTAATGCATTTCATTTGTTGCCCGAAATTTCAATGCTGCTCCTATAAATTCAAGCCTACAGAGTTCAAACTTTCAAAGAAGAAAGTTCATAGCCATTTCAACAGTTCTATCCGTGACGATTTTTTATTTTCTTCTTTGTTCATTGTTGAAAGAGATGCACTGTTAGAGGTCTGGATATCCACTACAACAATCAAGCGATTTCAAATAATGGCTTATGAGTATTGAGTGAGCTAATGTTCAAGAATAATATTACAATATCCATATTCAGTTGTGTTGGCTTGGTGTTTCCCATGGATCTGGACTTATGGAAGGTGAAGCTAGGAAATGAACGTATGGTCCTGAGTATGTGGCATGAAAAGTGACTTGGAATACTTGTTTGGCTGCAGTTTGAATCTGTTGTAGTATATGTGAACGATGCGCTGGTTGGATATTTTGGAGTGTAAGGGTGATAAATGATAACATTTGATCAACAGTTATGGGTTTGATGAGGATGGGGTGTTTCTCTTGAGCACTGGTCATGTCGTGGGTTTGATCGTGGACTCTAAGTGGAACTACAAGGTCTGGTTTCGTTGGTTCGGGTTGAGGTCGGGCCTTACACTGATAGCTATAGGTGGGATGATTTTGTTGGCAGGTGGAGCATTTTGGTGGTGACTGCATGTTTTGGCACTGACGAGTAGAATGTGGTCCGGAACAATATCCACATTTTGGTTGGTTTGTGCACTGGTTTGTCGAGTGAGAGTTATAACTTTGGCATTTTTCACACCTGATGGGCATTGGTGGTTGTGTGCGAGAAGGCTCTACACGGTGTCTTTTTCTGTAGATATAAGCGCCGAGTGTGAGGAGGTCGTTAACTGTCTCGTGTGATTGTGTAAGTACTCTTACAAGATAAGTAGGACCAGCTTGACATTTGATTCGCATTACTTTAGAAAATTCGTACTTCTCCTGTTTGAGCTCTTCTGTAATTTCCTCATCAGTCCACGAAGGATCTACACCGCAGATAACAACAGAGAGAAGTGGTGGTTTACGTGGTGGAGGTGGTTGTTTAGTGCGTTTAGCGTTTAAGCTAGTCATGGTTGCGGATGGACCAAAGATTTCTAGAGTGAATTTGTTACGAATAGATGTCACTAGGTTCGGGTCCGGTGATTTGATGATCATCCCTTTTCGTGTAGGTATGATTTGAGTAATGGTTTGGCGTGGTACGTATTTACAGAGTTGCATGAGAATTTGCTTGGCATTCTGATATTTGGAGTCATACTTGCTGAGAAGAAAAGAATGTATAGTTGTACTGTTTACTGATGTAGAGTCTTCAACGGTCATTTGATCAGAATCGTTATCACTATCGCTGTTTGTTTGAGTGTGTTGTTTCTTAGGTGGTGGTGAATTACTTGGTTTTCTATCTGTGGAGTTGACCGGAGTGCGGGACCGAGAGCGAGATGTTGCTTGCATCGTCTATCCGCGATTTTCTGCCAGTAACCGTGCGCCATGGACCGTGTGTTGGAACCGTTTGCGGAAGTCCTGGGTGCTTGCCGTCCGACATATTGTTCGTCTGTCCGGGGGTCGAAGCCCGTGAAAACAAAAGGGAGGTAAAAACGAGAAGCAAAATGAGTGATGAAATGATCAGTCTCTGTGCAATGACTGCTCCTCGAACTAACTGCACCCTCCGACAATGAAAATTGCCGTCAATCCTAAATTGACCGTATACGTAATAATCTCTTTCGTGCGTATGCTACACAAAGTCCTCGTAACTACGCTAACGAATCAATATTAGGCTAGGTTTAGTTATGTTTGAAATTCCCGCCATGAACCATTTAGATATTAGGTCCGTACATCTTATTGGTGTACATATCACTTTGCTATTATTACATTTTCATATGACAAATGTTTTCCTTTTCTTCTCACTCTTATTTTAATAAATATAAATACTGTGCCAATCTTTTATCTTTCAAAATCACAATTTAACTTTATATAAAAAAGTTGCTCACTTCAAATTTCTGCTATAAAAGTAGAGACATCTACCAAGCATCATTCGCAACATTTCAATCCATTGCAACAAGGGGCCATAACAAAATTACAGACAGAAACCCCGAAAGAGCTTTTAAATGTTGTTGTGTTGGGTTGCATAGCCTCCAAGGATGTAAATTTCTAAATATCCCTTCCCTTGAGAAATTCCTATCTACGCTACTGTTACGAACTCTTCATCACCCTCATACACAAATTAAAAAAAAAATGTGGCGTATCAAATTCTTACAACTTTTTCAAATCATGTAAATTATAGGTCTTTAAAAAGTAAGCAATATTAGTTGAAAGAATTACCCAATAGATCAAGAATTGAAAGAATTACAAGATCAATATGCGTGCAAAGCATGAAAGTTGAATAATAAAGTTACTTTTAACTCAATTATAAGTATTAATTAATTATACTTTACCATTCATACACTATAAGCAGTTATGGATTGATTGATCACTTATGCAATTATATAATAACCATATAACTTTCTTGCCTGCATATTATGATCATGAGTCATGGACTGCGATTAGGAGGTGAAGTGGAGTAGTTGCCCCTACTTTCTCGCGCATTTCGCTAGTGAAAATAGGATTCAGAAATTGCGCATTTAAAAACTTAACCGACCATACTACCAAAAGTGTTAATTTATTAGAAGTTTCTGTAACTAGATTATTATGAGATGTTACAAAATGGTACGTGTTTATGAGATGGTTGCTACGTTCGCTCTTTATTTTATGTGCAAGTTTCCATAATGAATTTCTTTTTTTGTTTGTTTGTTTGTATTTTATTACATCAAGTTATGGCGAGGTTTATAAAAACGGAACAGTTGAACAAAACAGCTCGTTGAAAGTACAGTTACTTATCATTGACAAGAACCTTCCAATTCAGTTTAGTCTTGTATTGAACAAGTAACGTATTACGTTCAAATAATAAGAAGAAAAAGGAGGAGGATTCAGCGAAAACGAAAATAATTATTCACAAAAGGAATTTATCCATGTACAGTTCAAAAGACAGAGTATAGACATAACCAGAGCTGAAATGGGTCACTGAGTCAATCGGGTCGTTTTGGACCGGGCCACCGGTTCTAGGATTCAGACCCAGCCTAATCCGATGACCCGATTTAGGTCCGGTAGCCCGGAGGACAAAGTAAAGTTTTTAATAATCGTTTCGTTTGATCAGTGTTTCTTTCAGGGGTGACCAGGACCGAAGATGTTACCCCCAGAGTACAAAAAATATGACTTCGAAATTCAGTTAATCACAATTCCCAGATTGGGTCAGGCCGTGTCACCAAAAGTGACCCGGTTTTAGCTCTGGTCATGAGTTAATGGCTAATGGTGGTGAATCATGTATCATAGCATTGTTTCTTCGTTGGAAATATTTTAGACCAGTTTTAAGCAAGATGAAAGTTATATGCACTCGCACAAAATAAGTTTTACGTGAAGCACATAAAGTACATTTCCTAGGTGTGTTTGGTTTGGACTTCCGTCCTGCGACATACGTATGTCTGCCGACGGTAGTCTGTCAGGACTAAAGTTTAGCGTCCATATTTCAGTCTGGTTTTGGTGAGAGATAATTACGGAAGCAGTGGCTTTCGCGGGTGTTTGTGCCGGCCTGAGCATTGCCTAAAGGTCATAAATATAATTAAGATTTAAAAATAGTGCAGAACAAAACTAGTAAAAACTAATCAGTCCAGCCTGATGTCTGTATATAAAACAAGGCAGTAAGAATTATTGGTTAGTAATTAGTTACTTACACGCTAATGAACCTACCACTTTATTATTACAATAAAGTAGTAAATGTGGTAGATTTATTAGCTTGTAAATAAATAATTTCAAATTGATAATTCTTACTGCCTTTTTTAAATTGATATTTACGGCCTTTAGGCATTTAAGGGTCAGGCCGTGATAGGGAGGAGGATTCTGGAAGGTAGTGGGCCGAGACCTATATTGAAAGTGCCATCTCGGCATTCGCCTGTTGTGACTGAGAAAAAAATGCAAAAAAACTAAGTCAGGGTGGTCTGCCGCTGGAATCGAACCCACGAGATCCCGTTGGGACGGGCGTAAGCCATAGTGCTTTTATCGCCCATAAAATCCATTTTTTCTTATCTTACAACAACCTCCCGATGCTACGCCAATGCTTTACCACTGAACTACGGCGGCTCGGCTTGTTCTACAATAGAACTGAAATGAAGATGCTGTATATCACATTTTAACCAATTAAATTTGCTTTGCTAAAGCCATTTTGCATAATGCCGTTTAAGCTAATTATACACGTTATACATAAATGGCTATGTACTTGTTATATTTTTCCCCCAACGTGATCCCATTGAAATACCATCATGAAATTTTGCACATACATTCTAATCAGAAACACACTGAATACTTTTTTTCAAGAAAAATAAAAAATAAAATATTTAGAGTTTTTTAAAAAACAAGTTTTGTTTTAATTTTGAAAAATATAAATATTAGTCTAATAAAGTCAAGTAATATATCAAATTACAGCTCGTAAAATTCTGAAACGAATGGTGAAAGTTTCAGCTGAATAGGGTAAATAGTTTTTTAGTTTCGGGCTCTTAAATGTTTCAAAACGCGTAAAAAATCATTTTCATCGTATTTTTTTTTATTTTTAACAATTTATACCTCAAAAACCAAAAGTGATAAAAACATTAAGCTTCGTATTTTTGATTATATTAATGAATGAACAATTACCAAATATCACACATTTTGTAAAACCTAAGGTCTAAAACTATTTTTTATTGGTTCATTTGGTATGGAATGACTCAGGGGGATCCTAAAACTAGTGGTTACTGGTAAGTGATAACTTACTACCTATTTGGGTAGAAATATATAGTCTTTATACCTGCTTGGCATAATTATCGGGACTAGGATGAAATCCTCAGGCATCAGGGAAAATTCCAGGCAGTCCTTCCGGAAAATCGAACACTGAGCATAATAATGGATTGTAATAGCCTTAACAGCGTTTTTAAGCTGCATTTAGTGAAAAAAAAAAAATGCTTACAGAAATATTTTCTGAAGAAACTTAATCTAACATGTAATTTACTTTCTCGTAATTAAATAATGCCAAGTTTTGCGTGAAAGCAGCTAGTTCTCATTCACACGCGTACCCAAAGTTCTCTCTTCAATGCTGCCGAATACGAACGAATAGATCATGGAAAGGTTTTAACTCATAGCTTTTCTTAAAAATAACAATTATTTATTATTATTATACAGCTTGATAGATTTTTTCAACGAACGAATGTGATCATTTTTAATCAACTAAAAACCAGTCTTAAAGTTTTGTATTATTGGGCATGAATGTCTTTCATTTTTTTAAAAAATATTTTTGTATTGTATGTTTCTTTGCCATATTTGGGTCATCTGGTAGAATGTGAAAAGTATGTCATCTGGTAGGGGGTGGGCAGAAGCACCAAACTCAGCCGTGGAAGACACTTTGTCCCCTTGTTTTTCGTCCACACCAGAGGACCCTTATCTGTGTCTTCCATCTCGGTTGGGAGACAAAAATCCAAAGACTTCTCCCTGAAAACTGACCGTGGTCGGTCTGTGGAGAAATCCAAGATTGTCCGCAGACAGTCTGCAGACTGTTGGCAGCCCCGAGTCTGCGTGTTTTGCGACAAAAGACTTCAAGTGCATACGTGGCATAAGCCATATATTCTTTGACGTCTTTGACGACCTTGCTCTGATGAATGAAAGAGGGAGGGAACTCAGTCGTAAGTACAAGGTATACGTGAGTATTTTAATAATTCATGAGGGAGGCGCCCCACGGCGTTGGAAATGGAAAGGATAATACATTATGCATGTATGTATGTTTATATCTTGACACGCACATGTATACATGGAAGGACACTTTTTTTTAATTTTGTTTTACCAAACAGGTATATGAATTAACGTAACTAAGAGAATGAAAGATAAATTGGTTTTGTTAGATTACGCCCATCTTTGCATGTCAGTTCTTTTTGTCTTTTAAGACAGAGGAACCATGAATAGACAATGATACAACAAACACTTACAAAGGACAAAATATATAGATTTTGTTTCAACAAGTAGAGTTTGTCAAGACTACCACGAATGAAGCTTAGAGTGTCAGTTTATAAAAAAAAATTACCAAACGAACGCAGCTTGCATAAATCTGTGGCGTAACATTGACTAGCTACACGGCCACTACAGTCTAACGAGGTTTTCAAGGGTTTTAGCTACAGTAGCACAAGAAAAATGTACAGAGGAGCGAACCAATAAAGTGAACTAAGCTGTGAAAAGAGTAGGTAAGGACCCAGATAATGGAATGGTGGGGCCCCCAGCAACATTTTAGTCAAAGGAAAATCACATATGGTAAAATGATATATGGTAATACGTAATGAAATGTACCGTGTCGAGTTAATCGCAGAGACAGATCCTTGACGTGTATCTTAGCCTTCGCCATAATATATTATGTATATACTCGATTGAAGAAAGGAGCACCGGACATAGATACGTGATCAAGTAAGTTCGGGTATAGGGAGAACAATAGTATGACGGGAGAGGTAGATCCTTCGCAGATGGTTTAACCCTCTCCTTCGTGATATGTATACAACAGAAGCGAATAAGGTTAGAGAGAATGATACATCAAAATTAGGTTTAAAGTAGCATATGGAGGCGTCAGTTGTATTTTAGATTGTAGATCTGAGTCTCAAACAGATCCTTGACGTGTAGCTTAGCCTTCGCCATAATATATTACGTATATATCCGATTGAAGAAAGGAGCACTGGCCATGATACGTGATCAAGTAAGTTCGGGTATAGGCAGAACAATAGTATGATGAGAGAGGTAGATCCTTTGCAAATGGTTTAACCCCCTCCTTCGTGATATGTATACAACAGAAACGAATAAGGTGAGAGAGAATAGGACATCAGAATTAGGTTTAAAGTAGCATATGGAGGTATTCCTAGATTGTAAAGTGGCACAAGATGTGAGTCCCAAACACGAACGAGGATGATATGAACACAGTACTATAAGTGAAGAATAGAATCCAAAGCAGATGTGACTTTACCATTAGCTAACTGCAAATGGAAAGTAAACATTTTAATCCTGCAAGTACAAATTCACTTGAAATATGCGATTTGTGTTAATGAAACATGCTACGTTTTGAAAAATGAAGTCCAGTTGAAGGCCGATGAGAGACAGATCTTGGTCACTAGAGATAATCTTGTACTTTAGCAGACTTTGATATTGTTGGAACACGTTGAGTAAGGATATGAAATTAAAATACTTGTGCATTGTGTAAGACTAGATGTATCACTAGACTACAACAGCGTTTAGTCACCTATGGCACAACAGTACTGAATATTACTCTTACAATAGTAACTGAAGAAGATTAAAAGTAAGAACATTATATTTTATAGATATGATACAAGACTGTTCCACAGAAATCACATGCAGCAACATCTTTGCTTGTAATATAGGTTAATGATAATCAGGAATAACGTCATTTGTTCCCAAGTATTGGGATTAAGTGAATAAATATTGTATTTGTCAAGTTGTATGTGTTATTGTACTTATGAAATGCGAGTAATGACGACATTAAGTGAATCTTGATGCAACTCTTCCAGTATTTATTTTACGAGACACTTGTCATGAGATTGATAGGTACAAGTTGTATTCTTTATTGTGATTGGTCAATAAAGACGTTGAACGAGGATTCTTGGATGTAGTTTACCAATGGCGGTCCTGTGCAAATGCTCGACTCTTGAAGTTAAACCTGCTTGCATAATGTATAGTATTCAAAAATGGAAAGCAAATGTTCCGCTAATTTGTCATGCTTGCTTTGACCACATTCACATTGACTCTGGAACTGAGGACTGTATTCACATGTCGGTGGAATCCTTGGAACAGGACGCTGACCAGACGTGTTGTGAAAGGAGATCCGAAGCTCTCAACTGTGATCGCAGCTGTCTTTTATTCACAGCAGCTCCCCAATTGCATCACGATGCTGGGTGGGCACAGTTCCAGACACTCTCACTTTGCAAAAGAAAATCCCTGGCAGAGCCGGGAATCGAAGCCGGGACCCAACGATCAGCAGTCAGCGACGCTAACCACTAGACCAGTGGGGCTGTCCCTTACAAACTAATACCACTGTGTAACCGAATTTACGTGTAGCCAGAGTGGGTATCTGTCTGCTACGGCTGTAGGTTTTCAGAAACTCCATTTTACAGACTTTTTGCATCACACATAGACAATAGACAAACGCGCAGTGCGTGCGCAGATACTGTGAATAAATGGGACTGGTGTTGAGTCAGAATGAAAATGTAGTCAGGGAAAGAAGTGGAATCAGAAAATGGTGAATAAGTGTTTGAAAAGATGTGGGTACGAAAACAACCGTTAAAATATGAATAATCTTCGCTTGATACACGCATCCTGACGATATGACATATCATAAGTGTACTTGTTTCTACAAATTATAGTCTCTAAGACAAGGAAACTTAAGTAAATGAATTTTCGAATGTGAAGAGGAATACATAGACCAAAACTAAAACCAGTCATACATCCATAGGAAAGCTTATGAACACAATTTAAACATGAACAAGTTAGAGCTTGCGATTCTAGTACCAATCCCAAAGGCTCCGGTCCCTTGGTAGCATTTGAGCCACTTAAGCTTTAATTTTTATAAAATCACCTGGCAACACTGACAACTGCAGTGCTTAGGTTCGGGAAAATCCACAGTACTTGTGTCGAGTAATGTGGTGCAGCTGGGTCTAACTGAATGGAAGCAATTTGAATTATTATTTCTAAAAAAATGGTCTGGCAACACTGAACTACTGCAACAATCAAGACTGTTTTGGCGGCTCTGAACTAGTGTAGCTAAGACCTTTCGAACGACACCTCATGCATGTTTCTACACCTTGTGGTTCATGAGATATACTTTTGTCATGGGCTGTCAACACTGGCAACGGGGTTCCTGGGGAGCGAGAACATCCGCAATATGTTCCTATTGTTTCAAGTAATGTTTATGCAGAGTTTGGTGCCAAAATATTGTAATCACAAAAAAACAACCAGCACTAAATTTAGGTCAGCGTTTGTTAAATAAATCGTGGTTTAACACAATAAATAAAACGCCTAAAACTAACTATACTTTTTAATCATTTATTTAATTTCAATTTTAAGCCCCATTTCCTTTCATAATAAACAGTAAAAAAACATAACTCCCCATATTTAACCATATATACAGTTATCCATCCGAGTTCTTTTGTTCCAATATCAGGTAAACAGCATTTCATTTGGCAATACACTGTGACAAGATTGTACCTACCTTGTTTCCGCTAATAACCGCAAATTTTTATTCATCAGCATAGAGATTGGATAAATCCCAACTCTTCGGACGGCTTCACGAATTCCTTTAGATTTTGACCATACCTTCACCCCTGATGAAGCCGATATATGATTGGCGAAACTTGTAGTGATTATAATCGTCATTTTGTTGTATGATTCGATAACAGTGAGGAGAGAGTGCCAAGTTGGAAGTAAGTTTACTGATCTTAAATGAAGGGTCGTGGGGGAAAAACGATGAAACTCCATCTGGATTCATTTTGCAGTCTTGTTTCCCCTTAAGTGGTATTTTCAACTGCATTTTTCGGTTCATTCTCATCGTTCATTGTATGCACCATTATAGTACACCTTGTGATCTAATAGATGGTACCATTGGTTCAAAATCGACCAAAAAATTGAATTTCATCGTTTTTTCCCTTGACCCATCAAATGTTATTCAAGAATCGCTTTTCAGGTGTTCATAAATTAAATAGAAGGAGTGCTTGAAGAGCGTTGATTTAGATAGCCTTTCTAAATTATAAATGTCTGAGCTATCCAACTTCTGTAGTCGTTCCTCCCCTTTTTTTTCTGGGGGGATGAACGAAATGCTGTTATTTTAATATGTGTAGAAGCCGATGCCCAATATTTTGAATAAAACAAAACTAATTTCCCTTGAAAATTACGTGTTTTCTTTACCAAAAAACCCGGCAAAAACTTATGTATACACTTGGTACGTTTAATTATCATACCTTTTAGGTATACTGAAGTTTGCTGTGTTTAACCACTCACCCACCCATACCACCAATTTAGAATAGAACACTCGCGCTGAGCAGTGAAGCACGTCTTGCAGCCCCCTGTTAGTGGTGGGCATTCACAAAAGTACTGTTTACTCAAAAATTCTGTTTACACAAAGTTTTGTGCCGTTCCGTCCCGTCGTTGCTCTTGCAAATTTACCTTCAAGGTTAATAGCTTAAAGCAACGACGAAACACCGTCGTTGCTCTAGACACGTTCTAAAATTAAAATACAATAAATGATCGTATCTTAATATGGCAATACTTACCCTAAACTGGATGTTCCTAAAACTGCCATAATATATTCATTTTATAATTCGACATGACAAAATGGACATGCATACACATGTGTTTACTTA
>JAGDQP010063812.1:0-11666 GCA_022664845.1 Lepisma saccharinum
AGGGGCATTACGATCTCTACATGTGTGGTTTCCCTTCCATATTAATTACGTTATTACTGTATGAGAAGCTCCTGAATTTGGGACTATTTTGCATATCTTTGCTGCTATAGCGACCAGAGTTTGCAACACTGATAAGTGAGAGTGGGCGTGTTTGTTTTTCCTTTCCATGCTGATTTAATATTCGTCATCAACTGACGTAGTTGCATTTGAAAAACATATAACTTTATATTGGGTTGGCAACACTGTTTGCCCTATTACAATGATTTTAATCTCCATATATCAGCACATGTACTGACTAAATATATGTGCAAACTGTATTTGACCTGGGTGACCCGTTTCGAACATATTACTCCATTTTAGGTGACCTCCTTATGCCTGTCCTCGTCCATTTTCGTTTGATGTTTTAGGACCCTAATACTTTGTATTAGCCGCTATGATTTTGCACGCGCTGTTTTCTCCTTACTATCGTTTCATGTGCAAATTTTCAGGGGTGGTTTCGATATGAGGGATGGGAATGTTCCCTTGTAAGTGTAGAGTGTAGTATAACATTTTCCACAATATATTTGGGAAATCGGTAGTTCTTAAAATATCAGATGATGTCATCTTTTGTTCATTTTAAACACATAGTTAATTTCCAGTTAGTTCCAAACAGAATATCTTTTTTTCTAAAGTAATCTAATCTTTTCATATCAAATTTGCATTTTCAAAACAATTTGTTTAATTATTATACACTTAACTGATTGCTTTTTATCTACTCTACTTAAGTCTTTCCTGTTATCTATTCAATTCTTTGGTGTATTAGGCTTTAAGTATTATTCAATAGTTATGTAATTGTATTATGATTTTTCTTTGTTCTATAATTTACTGAGATATTCAATATGATTACATCAATATAATTGTACTATTTTTATGGGGCATCAAGTCAACTTACCTTGTGTAGCAAACTGACTAAATAAAGTTTTGTTTTAAGGTAACACCATTCAGAATAAATTAAAAAAATAATATTTTGAAATTTTAAGCACATATTTTTGCATTTTTAAGAACATAATTAAATAAATACATGTTTTTGAGCATAAATAAGAGTTATGAAACCTGTTTCGTTGATTTTTCTCATCCCTCCCGTCCCTTCAGGTAATTGACAACCCTAGTAGCACAGGTCATCGGGCCAACGTTGGGCCTACGATGGGCCAACCTAACATGGTTGGCCCAACGATGGCCCATTGTTGGCCCGATGATTGTGCTACTAGGGAACATTGCTGATAGATTGCAGTGCGGTAAGGTGGCATTACTTTCGTGGTTAGATTCTGTGTTGAGAAATAAGCGGTGTCTGGCAGTCAGGTCACTTGAAGCAGTCCGCCATGATGGCGTCCAGTTGGTCATCACCTCTGAGTCAATGATGACCCACTTGCAGTATCCTGCCACGTCGGCAGTTACCTTCAATCCATGCATTCGGTCGACATCGTTTTGCCGCTCAAATGCCGACTTGGTGAACACCACGTTTTTGAGCCACCTCTTTTGATGGCAGATGCCACAAATTCAGACGTCGGCCTACCAGATGCGGCTGGATTTTGATCATGGAGATACTTGATATAGTGATTTTGATATAGTGTTCTCTTATGTCTGGTAACTTGGTCCTGTCGGTAAGACACTAGACGTATAACTGAACAACCCATGTACAAGTCTCGCTTGAGGCTTTCTTTGCCCCTCCGTATTCCTGAAAACTGAATTATGTTTGGATTTTATTAGTAAAGTTACTGTAAATTTCATGGCAGCTGGGGTGCCTAGCTTTTTCCAGGACTGTTTCGAATATTTTTCACAATATTGTTGATTGACTGATTTGTTATTAATGTCCTAAACGATCTAATGGGGTTTCGAAGGACGGGACCTACAGTTTTTGGTAAAGTGGGCTCGGAACCGCTCCATCCAATTGCCCACGGCGGGAAATTTTTCTTTCTTAACCTACAAGGTTGTTTCATTTTATTATTACCAACACAGTATTTGCCTGATGTTACCGAGGAAAACAAGAACAAAGCTCAGTCAGGTCGGTCGGCACCAGGGATCGATCCCTGGATCTCCTGATTACGAGTCGAGCATTCTACCAAATGTTCTACCTCCTCAGTATGATCAATACTGCCAATACAGCGATGCAATTTTAAATATTATAGCAATTCCATAATATTACTTGGTGGTACGGCAAAAGTATGAATTCTGGTTTAGTTGTAAACCAATCTAACAGTTTGAGAACCCCTGATTTATTTAACATTTGTTTAAATGTTGGTTACAAAATATTAAACCGCAGATCCCTGTAGTCTGAGGCATCAAGCCAGCGTCCCCAAAAATTCTGGGTTCGAGTTCCAGCTTGGACATGGTTGTTTGTGGCTCTTAGAAAATTAATAGCTAGTGGAATCGAAACGGATCGAAGTTGTTAGTTACTAAAATGGCCCCAAATACAAAATTCATGAACTATCTTATCTCACAGCAAGTCTCATTCCAAAAACAAGGATTTCCTGCAATATCACATTACAGGATCCGTTAACCATTTTGAGCTCATAAATTATTTATCCGATGAAGCGGTATTGCTATCTAAAGGTATGGTGACCATATTTTCTGTTGTCAACATTCGAGATAGGTCTTACCGGGAACTAATGGACCCCTTATTTGCGGGTGTTTTGAGGGTCAACCTATACTTTTATTTAGGCCATAAATTTAGCTTAAAAGTTGCATTTAGAGGTGACTCAGTGTTCCACTGCCCGTCGTACCAATAGAACTTACGACCAAAATTATTTCGAACCTTCTTGACGTTGAGCAGTCATAATAACTTATCATTTATTTCTTAAAATACAATAATTTACGATTTAAGTTATTATAACTAACTGTAAGCAATTATTAATTAGTTCATCGCTTATTATTTATTAATTATGAACTCTCATGAGCACTACAGTGAAATAACTGTAAAATTGAATTCAAATCTCTATGAGAAAAAGTCGGCGGGCCTCCGGTGGCCCGCCTTCATGGTTGGTGGGCCACCGGCGGCCCGCCGAGTTTTCCTCCTGGGAATGTGCCTATCAAATTAACTAATTTCACTCTTGTTTGTTGAAACTCGGGGCTTCTAATATTTTTTTCGGGACACCGAAACGCAACCCTAAATTTCAGCATTGTCCAAAATACTCGGGACGTATGATCACCGTATCTGAGGGGTAAACCCTAAAAAAATATTACTATTTATATTGCTAATCGAAAAATGCCTTAAAACCTAATGATTCACTAAAAATTTGTGTTCCAAAGTAACTTCCTAAGACTTTGAGTGGAGAGACGATGTCTACATGGTTTTTAAATAACCCCAAAATGGATAGTCCTCCTTCCGCAAGATGAAAATCTTGGCTACAGCTCTGTCTACAGTGATGAATGCTTTACTTTACGATCCAAACATCTGATTAAATTGTTGGTTAGCAAGCCTCTGCTCACACCAGTCATCGATTCTCATTACTCTGCTATGAGAATAAATTATAACATGAAGAATAAGTATGGAATCCACATGATGATTGAATTAGGATGGTCATAACAGATCATAAATATATTACCATTCCTATGGATGTTAAAAGCTCACGACTTTTATTTGTGAGGTACGCTAACATTTTTAGACGTAAATTTCTTGAAATTCATCGAATTAATGTTTTTTTTTCCTTTATGAGAAGCCGCACGACAGTTACACTACATATAATCCATTACTTTTGGTTTGCAACTTAGACTGTTTAGAGAGAACATAACATGCGCTTACTATTCAACAGACGCTATTTGCAATCCACACTACAACAATAAGTTTCCACATATGGGTTGTTAGTACTAAACACCTGGACGTCATTCATTATGAAGTTTATCTCAAGGTCGAAATAACACGCTATAAACGAAATACATCTTACCCGTTAGTTTGATACGCAAATGATAAAATCACACTTGACATGTACTTCACACATGATTAGAGTGCATTGTATAGCAATTGTACGAACAACTTGATCTTTTCGTAAGCGATTTGTAAAGGATAAAATCACAACTATGTAAAAAGGACTATGTAATCATTTTGCTCAAATATTTCGGAAGCAATTATCACAGCTTACAGGAACGAAAATTTCGTTGGAGTCTAATCCAATACACGGTTTTAAACTTATAATTTCTGACAGTTATTATACCAAACCCTACCAATAGGGGTGTCACCTAACTAAATACTCGAGCACAAACCTCCAACTTTAAAAAAAATAAGTTTAAAAATCGATAGAAAAAATGCAAAACACTATTTACACCCTTCCGACTTTATTTTTACTCCCCACCCCCAAACTAAATCCTGGCAGAGGTCCTGGTATCTGAATCGGCACTGGAAGTTAAACCAGGTTCAAATCTTACGTAGGCTGACCACCGACAATTTTTCAGAGTTTGTCCTAGTTCCATGAGATGAATGAGGCCTGTTATCTGGAGTTGGTGAGAGCCTAATTTGAAGGTACCACCCCATATTTTCCTAGTGTGACTGATGAAAACTCTGGGAAAGCCTTTGTCAGGATAGTCAGCAACTGGGATTGAATGTACGACCTTCCGAACCACTACCACTGAGCTGCGACCACTACCGAAAGCCAATGCACTACCTCTGAGCTGCGACCACTCGGTTCGGGTTTCTTCTTTTTTTTATCGGTAGTAGCCGCCTTCGTAGTGGTAGTTAGGGGGATCGAAACATCGAGCACACTATTATCAGCACGCTAATAAAGAGCGTGTTCTACCCATTTGTGCCGAAGCTGCCGACAATTTCAGAGCACCAAAATTTCTGGTAGCACGACCATAGTGGCGTCGTGTGAAAAGGGCCTTAGCCCGACTGCGGCTTGCACCATTACGTGTCGAGATATGACACCAAATTCTTTCATTTTAAACAGTTATGACTGCATTTTGACCAATATGGCGGT
This sequence comes from Lepisma saccharinum, assembly GCA_022664845.1. Lineage (NCBI taxonomy): Eukaryota > Metazoa > Arthropoda > Insecta > Zygentoma > Lepismatidae > Lepisma > Lepisma saccharinum. Next base: position 4,947 of record JAGDQP010063812.1, read on the forward strand.
GGGCTATATTGGTAATTTTACTTGGTGAAAGTAGCAGTTCATCAACTTGACTCTGGAACTGTCTAACACAATTTTTCCAGGTCACGATCTATAAAGATTTTAGAAATACTGTTGTAGGGTATTTGCGACACTAATGTATCCATCGATGATGTAACTGATCAGTTACACCAATAATAGTCACTCAACTGAAAACAGGCTCATAAATAATTGAGCTCGTTAGTTACATATAGATGGTCAGACGTTCTAGCGGTAGGTAGACGAAAATACGAAACAGGATAGTTGTAGCGAACAGGTAGAAAAGGAGTGTCTCGGTACTTGAAATACTCCCGGAAATAACATCACGCCAGTGAACACTGCCATCTGTTAGCGTTATGCTCTAGTACGTAAAAAAGGATAAAGAATCGTACCAAAACGACGTCTTCTAGCTGAGTTGAAGGGCCCATCCCGGCAGTAGCCTGGTGTGAATGATGAAAACTCCGAAAAAAATCTGTCAGGATGGGCGACCGCTGGAATCGTTCCAAGGACCTTCCGATTACTAGTGTTTTCACAAAACGAGACAAGACAGAGAAATGGTTAAGAAAACGAGACAAGACAGTACTCTCGTAATGCAAAGTATACACCTTATCGAGACGAGATACTCTCTGGACAAGATATTTTCGAGACACGACAGCCTAAATCTCGTTTCGTCGGTAACACTACCGATTGCAAAACCAACGCTCTAGCAACTTTATTTTACTGATCAACTGGTATTCATTGATTTTCTCTGTGTCTACTGATACCCTTAGAACTGAGTTAAAAGCACACACAAACATCGATGCCCAGGGCGAGATTCGAACTCAGTCTTGGAAAAGTTGGGCTAACGCCTCAGACCACCACGCCTACCTCGATCAGCTACAACTGAGGTACGACCGTTTGGGAGTGCTAGAGAGACAGCGTTCATTGCTCTTTTTTTTTTTTACTTAAAATGATAATGTTGCCCATGAGACGAGACGAGACAGAGAATCGTCTATGGAAAACGAGACGAGACATAACTCTAGTAATATGCAATATACATCGTTTCGAGGCGAGATCCTTTCTGGACAAGACATTTTCGAGACGAGAAAAAAATCAAAAATTGGCATCAAAAATCTTCTCTCGTGGGCAACACTAAATATGAATTAATTGACTTGATTGATTGAATTTGTTGGCATCTTTGTTACAAGCCGACGTTGGCTTGAAACTGCATTTTCTTCTACCTGGAAACATGCAGGAAAAGATAGAACCGAATAACCAGTTCCATGGACTTATTCTATAATGAGTATAGCTGGTGAAATCGAAAAGATGAAACCTCGAAAGGGTCCTGCAAAAGTATTGTCGCCACTGGCCAGATTTTCAAGATGGACCCGAGTATGATCTCGGGGGTTATCCATTGAAAGCAGTGGTTCGGAACCCACTTTAACAAGAATTGTATCTACCGTTCTTCTTATTTACGATGCTAATAACAACTTAAGGAATGAGTTGTGGTAAGAAAGAGCACAAAGCAAGACAGAAACACGAAATTGTTTTCAGTGAGGTCGGATTTCGAATTGTATGGTTACTGAATAATATATTTAATAGTTGATAAATTACTTTTCAGAAGAAAATCCCTCTCAAGTAGATTTTGACAGTATGATTCCTCAAGAGGATAAAGCGAAACAGTACTTACTTTCTTACCAGCTATCTTCGTACGGTTTTATCTTCCTAAATTTTGTTTTGGACTACGAAAACGAAAGTTGCTAAAGTGAAACGCATGCCACAAAATCGTCAGTGTATTCTTCATTTCCAGTGGTCTAATGGTTTTCCTATTGGGGAGGCACGTTCAGCCATTCTGACTGAGGTTTTCCTGGATTTTCCTGTAAATTACATTTCAAACTCTTTCCTGTAGTGTTTATCAAGGGGTATTATTCCTCAAACTTGTTTTGGTTTTACGTCATAGTCGTTTCTGCAGCGTACAAAAGTTAAATAAAATAACTGAATATCAATATATTTTTCGTCTGCTGGCATTCAAGGGTGACAAGGTGAGAGTTTTCAATTTTTATAACTACAAAAACCTACACTCACGAATTTATCTCTTCGCATTATTGAAGAGCATCGCTTCTGCCATGTGTTTATTTTTAAGAGAACGACAAGCCACTTTCAAAGTATCATGTGCTTAGCGAGAGCAACAAACAATATTTTACGTCTATAGACTACAGGATGTTGCAAAACAACAATGGCAAAACCACCTCACACCACGATTCCTTACATGGCAATAAAAGAAGTATAGACCATCATCCCCCGAGGGTCCACAAATGCTTCGTTATGGCTGCCGAAAGTGTAGGAAAATGAAACTACAGCTTGAGATTTCCAATACCATTAACAGTAGAACTGAAGAGGCATGGTAACCCTCAGACTTCAAACCTGCTCGATTCAAAAATGCATATTCCAGAATTGTGTAATGGATGCGCAAGCGATTTCCCAAAGAAGTAGGGGACTCCCAGGCATTCTCTGGAGTAAATGAAGGTCGAAATAAGCATGGACAAGAAGACTTTCCGTACGACTTAAGGTGATAAACGTAGTCAACGTCATCTAACCGATCAATGACAGTCTCTCTTACTGATAACAAATACACCAAGGGTTCGCTGAAATGTAATATACTCGTGTTTGTCATGCAACCACGTATCATTTTAAAAATTGTTCCGCCAATGAAATCTGTTTGAGAAACCTCGACTTGCCACGAACGAATTATTATTACTTGCTGAAAGATAGTCCCATTCATGATTATTTCGACCTATCATTAATTCGGAAATGTCTGGGAATGCTCTACTTCTTTGGGGAATCCCTTTCGCAACCATTGCACAGTTTAGGGATATGCAACACTCTCGCGAACATGTCAAGCTTTGTTAAGAATTTGTCATAATTTGATAGAAATTGTTTGAGTGCAGTGCGGTGCACTTGGAAAACCAGTATGAGTGACAGTATAGGAAATGGCTCAGTTTGGCAGAATACAAAATACAAAACAAACTAATAATAGAACAACAACAACAACGAGTTCTAAATCAAACTAGTAAACTAAATTATTTTTTAAAAAATAATCTTTTATCAACCAAAGAGAAAGACGAAGTAGTGAAAAATGTAAAATCCGATCCAGATGTTAATGACTCATTGATTAACGTTGCCGTCGCTAGTTCAAGTTGTCTTGAGCATAGCACTGTATCTGTTTCACCTCCTGAGACCGAAGTAAATGATGAGAGTAAAAGTGGTAAGTCTTTAGAAATTACTAGAATCTCATGTCAGATATAATATATTAGAAGAGCCAGAAGAAAAATCTTTACATTGGAGCAAGGATTCAGCTTTATGGGTTTCAAACCATGTCACTAGAGATGTAATAGCAAAACATGAACTGGCATTTAATATTTCATCTAATTTTACTAAAAGTTCCAGATCATACAAAGACCAAAACCGATCTCTGTCCAAATCACTATTTGAACGAACATAAAAAAAATGAAGTTAGTCACAGAAATTGGATAATTTACTCTGACAGTAAAGGATCAGTTTTTTGTGACCTTGTTTGGTATTTAATATGACTCATAAATCTCAATTTGACGATAAAGATGGTTTCAATGATTGAAAAGACGGAGAAATGCATGCATGTCATCATGAAAATTCACCTATACATGAGTCCTAAACAATTACTTTAAAAGCAAGAGGCACTACTCTCAATCGTGTTGACATAAAAAGAAACTACAGTATTGGTGAGATGTTTTAACATGGGTTGTTGCGGCTATTAAAGCTTTAACATCAAGCGGGTGCTCTTAGAAGTGACAACGAAATTTTGGGTTCAAATAAGAATGGAAACTTTCTTATGACGTTAGAGTTAATAGCTGAATTCGGCCCTTTCTTGGCGAAATATATTGACAAATACGGTAATTGTGGTAATGACACTACAAATTACCTTTTCTCTTCAACATGCAACGAATAATTGTTTGAATTGCTAAAAAAAAGTAAGAAACTCAATTTGTCAAGAATTACATCAACCCAAATATTTTTCTTTGATCGTTGACTCAATCCCGGATGTGTCACATATGAACCAATTAGTCCTAGCTGTTAGATACGTTCTAAACGATGGTGTGCCTTGTGAACGTTTTCTTACTTTTATTGTATCAGCTGGACACAAAACGGAATAAACGTTTCAAACCATTACATGTATGAGCTTGATGAACTCAAAATAAGTGTTAGTGATAATGCCTCGAACATGACAGGAATATACAATGGTCTGCAGGCTAAAATAGCGGACAAGGCCCCTTTCGCTTTATTCATACCATGTGCGACACATTTGTTAAATTTTGTTGTAAATGTCGGTGAAGAATCATGCACAGAAATTTTCAACTTTTTCATGCTGCTGCAAGAGGTATATTTCATCCAGCCTACTGAAAGATATGAGTGCTTGATGAAAGAAAGGCTCAAGAAGAACGCTGTAAAGAATGTAAGTCCAACTTGTTGGTTAGCAACAGATGATGCAGTTTGAGAGAGACTTGGGAAGAAATCCAAAATGCTTTGACATACATAATGATATTACTGAAAAAGTAACTACTAGGTGTAAAGCTCAAGGAATTCTTCGACAACTTGAACGATTTGGAACAACGTTTACTATGGTGTTTTTTTGGAGTAATATACTTCACAGGATTCACAAAACTAGTGAAGCTATTCAAAGTGGATCTGTAGAGATTTTGATGATGCGAGATCTGTATATGGGTCACTTGATGAATAGTTTAATGAACAGAGAAACAATTTTGAATTCTTTGAATAAATGGCAATGGATTTAAGAAAAAACTACTGTGTACGAAAAGGATAGTAAAAGACAGCCTAAAAGGAAAGTTTGGCATGATGAAGATGAAGACCGAACTGGAGAGCTACATTTTGGTTGAAGAAACACTTTTTCATTTATCATTGATACATTCATTAGTGAATTCAAGAAAAGAAGAGATGCTTATAAGGAGTTTTAAGAAAGGTTTTACTTTCTGACAAAGTTAGTCAACAGCAAGGCAAATACTGAGGAGACCTTAAGAAATAATGTTATTAGTCTTAAACTCATCTACAAAAACGATTTAGATTCAGCGTTGAAGATTGCGTTCACTTTCGAAAGCACTGCATGGCAGGAATAGAGAATCCATAAGAGAAATCACTGTAAGGAATTTCCAAATTTCTAAGGTTTCATTCCATACAGGATGTCTATCCAAATTTGGACATCACAGTTAGAAAAATGTTGTGCATAATTGCCACAAACTGTACCACGGAACACAGTTTTTCCTGCCTGAGAAGAGTTAAAAACTATCTGAGGTCAAGCATGAATGAGGATAAATTAAACTCTCTCGCTATATTGTATATTGATTCGGAAACAGCCTAACATTTTTCATATGAAGACATAATAAACGAATTTCCTGTTAAAAAAAATCCATAAGAAAGTTATTTGAACCTATCGGTGAACTTCACAAGTTTTATTTTATCTGTGACTAATATTTTTATTATTCTTGCTTGAAATTATTAAATAAGAAAACCACCTTAATTCAAATAGTGTTCACACTTTTAATGTTAGGTACTTAATAAACCAATTTTAAGTTAATTCGTTGTAGGCATACCATTAATGCTATTAATGGCAAGTTACAACCAGCACTGTAATTTCAAATAATACATATAATGTTTATTTGTATTCATTTTCATTAAAAATGCATTATAAATTGTGCAAAAATGAATTGATTTTGATCTATTCTTTTTCTTTTTTGTAGTTACAATTAAGTCTACTTACACTAGGGAGGATTTCTATAGGCGGCTGATTTACGATTACTATGTTGTTTAAATGACCCGGGTTGGAGTTACTGGTCTTCCACCAGGCGCCTCCCCAGGTGGCGGATAGGGGAATGCCGACCAGATATGGTGGGTACCGGAAATATTCCGGGGCGGACCAAAACCAGTACTGCTGCCTTGCAGTTAGTAGAGGGATCTACAAAGGCTAGGGGACGATAACCCCGAACAAAAATATCATGGTGAAGGGAAGCAGCATCACCATTACCACTCTGAGGCTGAAGATGAATGACATCGGCAAGGCTCAGAGATGGACAGAGGGCGACATCTTGAATTTCTACCTTTACTGCGAGGTCGTAGAGCTGACAACTCTACACCGCTAAAACATGTCAAGAAATAGTAACAGATGGTTCATGGATTCTCCTGGGGTAAAATATTCCGGAGGTAAACTAGTCCCTCATTCGGATCTCCGGGCTGGGACTGCTTCAGGGGGCTCTATGAACAGGATTAAGAAAGACCTTAGAATAGGAACGTGGAACGTACGAACATTATACCAAACGGGCGCTCTTCAGGTGGCGGTACACGAGACCGAAAAGTACGAGCTAGACATATTAGCGATACAAGAAGTTCGGTGGGAGGGTCAAGATAGTATCCCACAGGGCAAGTACACTTTCTACTACGGGGGAACACAGTCTCACGATTTCGGAACAGGGTTCCTCATTAAGAATAGTATCCTTCAGGCGGTTCAGAATATAGAGTTCGTAAACGAAAGACTATCGTACGTTACGATACGTACTCGATGGGGCAACACGGTTTTATTAAACGTCTATGCTCCGACCGAGGTGGCTACTGATAACGACAAAGATATATTCTACGATGAGCTAGAAAGGTTGTTTGACCGATTACCGAAGTATAATTCGA
>JAGDQP010063813.1:0-11666 GCA_022664845.1 Lepisma saccharinum
CATTCAGCCGCTGACCTTCATTTTCAGGTATTGGTTATGTATCCAAACGAAAAGATAGATACTCGATAAGTTGAAATTATAGCAGAAGCAGCAGATTAAACATTTCCGTGTCCGATTTACCTTCAGGAAAGGGAGCCATTTTTGGACAGATCGCTGTCGAAAGGTGACAAATGTATATTATGAAAAAATTGAGATCAGCAGGTGATAACGGTCGTGATTTAGGAACAGTGAGAAAGCTCCCCCCAAGATGTGACGTTTGTTCGGTGGATTTAATCGAGCTTGAATTCGTGATACCAAAACAGTCAATAATGTAATCTATAACTCTCATTGTTGGCCCTGAATGAAATTCTACTTATGTACACAAAACTAATTTTTAACTGAAATCAATTACTTTGAGCTGCGAAATATTATAAAGGTCTTCAGAATACACTTAATATCTTTAGAGGATTTTCGTATAGTATATAAAACATAATACTATCAACAAATTATTTTCATAAATTATACATATCAAAAGTTTACAACAATGCAGTGTCTTTTAGCTATGGATCAACAGAAAAGACTACACACAATACACTGACGATTGTAATAATGAAATAATCCGTTATGTAGCATTACTTTTACTTTTTTCCTCTTACATCTAATACTCGTGGCGAGTCAATTTTTATAAGTCATATTAAAAATTCATATCAGTTTTCAAGTTCATATTAGTACTCGCATTTCTGTTCAATACACTAATCTCTCTACCAGACTCAATTCATCTCGCTTAATAGTTATGACCACAGACTACTGTTGTGTACATTATGCATGTCCCCTGACTATACAAAAGCATCTCCGGTTAATTTTAAATTTTATGACACACATTTTTGTGCCGCTCGCGCAGAAGAGATTCAAGATATTGTAAAAATAATGACTGAAAACATCGTTTTAAAATCGTATCACTGAAAAAAATGTAACACTATGTACCTAGCCCTTTGAATTAAATAAGATATTGTCTCTAGTTGTCCTTCAATCATACAAATGTCCTATCCACGATAACATCATGTCACTTTCAAGGCTTGAATACAAAATCTATAATTAAACATATATTACACAATGAAGTAAACTAATACAGACATTTTAGTAGGCTCACAAACTGTTCAGACGAAGCAGACAATACTCCCTACGAGCGCAAGCTTTGTTTATAGGGATATAATACAATAAGCTTTTTGAAAATACCATCTAAATTTCTACTTATTTGATGAAGCCTAACATGTTTAAAAAGATCATAAACTGAATGAAATCCAGCTGAACAATCATGACATTTATAATCATAAATGTTTCTACAAGTGACGTGCTTCTGATGCCAAGTCAAGTGATCAGGTTGGATGAAGGTTTTACTGCAATTAAAGCAAGTATATGGCTTCACACCAGTATGTAGTTTCCGGTGCGTTTTTAGAGCAGACTTTTGTACAAATGACCGGCCACAATCAGAGCAATTATAGGGTCGCTCTCCGGTGTGAATGCGCAAATGGACTATAAATTTGCTCCGGGTTTTAAAAGCTTTATCACAATAATTGCATTTGAACGGTGCTGCAGGTCGAGGAAATAGTGCATAACCTTTTCTTTCAAGATCGTTAATGTGTTTACGATAGTTCTCCAATCTTTTGAATGTTCTTCCACAATGAAGACATTTTGAGGGCGAATCTTCAGCATGAATGAGAAAATGTTTTTGTAGAGAAAACAATCTGACAAAACTCCGACCGCAGTCATTGCAAATGTAATTCTTTATTCCCAAATGGGACAGAACATGTCTCTGTAATGTATCCTTTCGCGCAAATTTAAGTTTGCAAAAATCACATTCAAAAGACTTTTCCTGTGTATGAGTCAATAAGTGGTTGCTAAGTTGCGAAGTTTGGGTGAATTTTTTGGGACAAATAGAGCAGCTATATGGCTTCTCACCTGAATGAATTCGGGCGTGATTTTGTAAATGCATTTCCAGATAAAAGGATTTCGAACATTCTCTGCATTCGAAAGGTCTAGGATTTGCCGAGTGTTGTATTCTGTAATGTTCATCAAGGCATATTTTCCATTTGTATGTCTTTTGACATTCACAACATTCATATAATTTAGTTACTTTTTTAGGATGTTGATATTGTCCTCTCCTTTTCCTTTTATCATCCCTTTTCTTGTTCATCAATTCATTTTTCCTGAAACAATACAAGAATTATGGAATTATTCCGATATTTTGTATAATCCGTAACCTCTCTATTGTGCTACGTCTACAGGATCGGTATTGACAATCATATACAATAATTTAAAGGTATATTAAAAATATATGGTTAATCGTATATATAAAACATGCGTTAGCGCATGGCGTATTTCATATGGCTGCTTACGAACCGTTTGCTTGGACGCTGTTTGCACTAGGTACATTTCTTATCGTTGCTTACGAACCAAAGCAAATCGTCGTTTATGAAATATCGCCATTAACGTCTAGTGTTTATAGCAGACTCAGGAATTGTACTGGAAAGAGAAAATGACGACAGCTATACTGAAACGTGGATAAGGAAGAAGAGTCATATGAGAAAGTGCTGAACGCAAACTGCAAAATATGGGAATTCTAACAGCATGCAATGCACCTACAAACTATGCCCCTCCTAACTAGCTTCAAACACTCTCTCTCTCACCCTTTTCCGGTCTAAACTTGAGACGCCTAAAAGCCGTGATGAAAAATTTAATTTAATTACAATTTAATGGTAATTCTCCTGTAACGCTATTTCTATAAATTGCGGATAGTAATACCGGAGAGTGTGTCATTCCACATGTAAATATATTATTTGAAAGGCATAAGGTTAGAAATGCTCATAGTTGCCAAATTTTGTACTTTGGGACCATTTTAGTAATTAATGGCGTCGGCCCGTCTCGAGTAAATTAGCTGTTAAGTCTAAAGTCTACGAACAGCCTTGCCCAGGCCGGGATTCGAACTTGGGACCCCCGAGTCTCTTGCTTAGCGCCCCAACCCAAAGGACAACCAAATCGGGTCATAGATGAAGGTAGCGGAAACAATTATCAATGTCATAGCATGGGATGTGAGCAGAATACTATAGTTCGCAAAATAAAACATACTGAGAATGATGCCATAAGGCTTACCAGCCGTCACTTGTTCTAATCCGTTGTAAATAGTTTTCGAGTAAACTAGTTTCAAATTTGAATTTACTTACGACTTTCAAGTAATTTACGCTCATACCAGGAAATACTGAAGTGGATTTTGGAAGGTAGTCGGCGAGATCCTAGTTTGTAGGTACTATCATGGTTTTGCCTAATGTGATTGAGGAAAAGCACTGGGAAATTTAAATCAGTGGGCCGCGGCTTGGATTGTCCAGGCGGACTTCGAATTGCTAAGCCAACACTGTAAGATGTCTGGAAATTCACAAAATGCAATTATGCCGATCAACATTGCGAATAAGCTAACATTTGTAGGAAGAATGAAGTCACTGTTTGTTGTTGGTTGCTCTTGATATGATTAAAGTCATAAAATGTCAAAATTATTGTTGTATAGTAAAAGTAAGCACGATAGAAGCAAACTCCTGGAGGTAAGTTTTTAGCTACGTGTTCAAATTATTACTCACTGAAAAAGTGAACATCCCTTTCTGGTATCTAATTACAGATGCCTATAGGACCTAACATTACGATCAAATTACTACTGTTTTATCCTTCGCTTGTGTACATTAAAGTGGGCAAGCTGGTCTACCGGTTTCCGTCAGATCACTGAAGTCAAGCACCTCTGGGTGTGGTCAGTGTTTGGATGGGTGACCGTTACAGAACTCCAGATGGTGTTGCCTGTGCGGCGTCCACCCCACGTCGTGAGGCCAATTGGGGAGCTACCTGAATAAAGAGGTACATGACTCCGGTCACGAAAACCGGCGAGGAGGAGCCGAGATGCTGACCACATCATACCTCTACGGCATGATTGCCAAACCCGGCTGGTAGACCTAGGCCCTTAATAGGCTGTCGTGCCACGGGTTTTTTGCTTTCAATTGTCTACATTAAAAATATAGTACTTGTATAACACTTGAACCGCAGTTGGCAACACTAGAGGAGCGTTCTGCAGATCATGGTTGAGTTATAATAAAGTTATCATATAACTCGCTATGATATAGCGATTTGTTTTTGCTTCAAGTTACCACTGTAACTCGCGCTGTTCTTTACAGTTCTATGAGGATAAGATGTTCACAATTTAAACTGTTGCAGCTGATAATTTTAACATGTTTGTATATTTATATTTTTCTGTGAAGTTCTGCAATTTCCACATAATATGTAACGCCAGATAAACTTTGCTTTCTTTTAAATGAAGTTTTGAAAAAGGAAGCAATATAAAAATCTCGTTTCTTGCAGAGTGATTGCAAGTAAACATATGTACGAAGAATCTGTGTTGCGATGAGTTTCAGGCAGTGTGCAAGAACCGGAGCTGTTCTCCAATAAGCATATAAAAACTCAAACCCTTGGTTCTGAGAAACAAAAAGACACATTTTTACGACTTAGGAATAAATATGAATAGTTACGGTACATTAATTACATTTGGGAATGTTACAGGAACGCTTTGTTCAGGACCAAAAAAATCACACCAATCAAGGAAGAAAGGACTCTCAGCATGTGAGAGTAAGAGGTACAACAAAAGTTGTAGATATCTAAGAAGATACAAGAAAAAGACTACAGTGGTGGGTATGGACATGTAATGAGGAGAACAAATGACTATGTAGTCAGAAGAGTGGTGGCAATGGAAGTGGAGGGCAAGAGAGGTAGAGGGAGGCCAAGAAGGAAATGGATGTATAGGGTTAAGAAGGATCTCGGGAAGAAATGTTTGTCAGGGGAAGAAGTTCAGGACAGGGCTTTTTGGAGAACTCAACAGAAACGTCGATCCCACGTAGGTGGGAAAAGACCGAGAGAAAGAAGAAGACGGTACAGGAATTACATTTGGGAGTGTTACACGAACTCTTCGCACAGGGGCGAAAAGTCACACCAATCAAGGAAAAAACGACAAAATAATCAACACAGAGTAAAGAAGTTTTCAGATGGTCTCGGGTACTCTAACTGGGCAAAGAACAGTATCCAGTTGCCATAAGAACTAAAACCTTCAACTTCAAATTGCTGAAAGGAAATATATTTCACTTTATCTTTGGTAAACTTTATTTTTATATGGGTCAGTCCAGTCCAGTCGGCCCGTCACGATTCGTCTTTAGCTGTTAAAATTCACACCCATGCCCCTGCCGGGACTCGAACCCGGCACTTTCGAGTCGATGGCCTATCGCCACAGACCGCTCGGCTACCCGACCGGCGTTTCACTATATCTGATCAATGATGGCGATATGTTCGGCGTTGAACTAGGGAGATGTTGCATTTGTAATCTGTAAATCATCCGATGTCTATCATGCTTCGAACTTGGGAGGCTTTATATAGTAGAGGAAATAATGGAGCAAGAGATTAAACGTTCTTCAAACGCAACTACTCCCACAGATTGTTGCCTGACTTGGTGATGACCCATTCACATTATGCATCGTGGAGCACCCTGTCATCAAACTATCTATGTCAAAGAAATATTACTGATGTTGGAAACCATGCTTGGCATGTAACAAGATGAGCAAGGAATTCAATAACAATCCTTACAATTAATGGAAACATGTGCGGATGCAATTCTATACTAAAAATAAAGTTTAAGGAAAATGATTACTAAGTCTAATAATTTGAACTCTTTTGTACAAGACACTCTGAGGAAGTATCAAAGTTTAAGTTTGTTTGAATGGAACTGGAAAATAATTCTTAGACCAATATGACTGGATAATAAAATAATAAGGAAGAAAGAACTCTTGAGTGGTATTTTAAACATATTTGTGAGCTTAATAATTAAATTCTACGAGACTCGAAGTTGACTTCTAGCAGAGGTCAAAGCTGCAAGTGAGGTAGTCTGGGCATCTCTGTTCTTATAGATTAGAATGCATATTTAAGGAAGGAACATATTTACGATAAACCAATTTTTGTTCAATGAAAAGAAACTGAAAATAACTTACTCGTCGAAAGTAATTTCCTTAGCAAATGGTGTATTATCAACTTCATCCTTACAGTATTGTGCACTGCTAAGATCACCCGCTCCTTCGTTTGCAGTATCCATTGTTTTAGCAAATATGTGAACACCTAATTTTGGGAAACGTGGCAATTCCTTCAAGATCGGGATGGCTGTTGCGTTCCACTTTAATTCTTAACACACATCCTGCAAAACGAAAGAGGAAATACGAAAAGTTAGCGTATCTAAATAAATTCATAACGCCAAAATCATTCAAAAGTTTAAGGCAATGATCCTATAATGTAACTTCATGTTTTTTTATAGGTTAAAGACAGCAGGTCTCGAAAGTCAACAATCAAGTATGTGTCAAGTTACTGCTGAGTTCACACACTAGTATAATGTGAAAGCATTACGTGTCAAAGCCTGTTTGCTTCCTGGACTCTGTCCTGTTTGGATTTTGACCTTTAAATGATAATTACAAAACGTTCGATTCTGTCAGGAAATTTAAACAATTCTTAAGGCTTTTGAAAATAATAGCTTTACAATTCATTAGTTTGTCAGGAAAGCCAGAGCACGTATCTTCCTATATTAAATTCGATATAGGATAGAGTTCTGAGTGGCCTGTCTTTTTTGTCCTGCTTAGCGTTTTTTGCACATTACACTGTGTGGTTTTCTTAAACTAAATAAAGCTGCATGTATTCTACACTAGAGATTCGGAAAATAAAAATACATGAAATGGACACTACTCATACAAGAATAGAACATATTCATAATGATAATTAATTACTATTTACATGATAAAAGTAGGAGTATGTTAATAACATTGAAATTGTGTGTAATAATTCCTTAAGATGTGTATTCTCAAACAGAGAATCTGAAGATGAAATATCTAAAGTAATATTATATACATCAACTATGACACGGATTATTTTGATAGCTTTGTAATTACCTTGTTGGCATGAAAACCATACTCGCTTGTTTGAAAAGCTGTAGATGTAGTACTACAAATGATTATTGAGCAAAATTTCAAACAAGTATTTGAATTCAATGTTATTATTTGGAGGTATATTCATACCACTTCCGCGTACCAACCCGTTTGTTTGAACAAGTTCCGTGAGTTTGCGAGCATCGCATTTGTTTCAGATTTTATTTTCTTGATTTGACCGTACAAGAGCACACCTAGTCCAACGGTATAGAACATACCTGACAGTAGAGAACATCCTACAATCATGGTTGTTATTAAAAGCATATCGTGTTTTTAAAATACACTCTAATGGTTAAATTTATGCAAGTACTACACAAACTGTTTGAAATGATTGATAGTAAGAGAAGAGACATATGCTTAATTACGAAAATTACATAAAGGTTGAACGCACAGTTTTGACAAAATTGAAGTTATTTGATACATTTTTAAGTTGCTCTTATGCTTTGGAAATCAAACTGAAAATATTCGTCTACTGTGTAAAAATTGTTTTTGCAATATCCTCCGTACTAAATCAGTGAACATATTAAAAGAGCTGTATTCACTTATATGCATTTCAAGTTTATTATACAGTTTAATTCCCATGTTTATTGTTGATTTGGAGAACAATAAGAAATGACAGTTAATTTCCCTCGACCTCTTTACAATGATCATGAAAATCCAGATGCTTTTTAAATGTCGAAACATTTTTAAAGTGATTTTTAATACTTAAATAATATATAAACAAGGGACAATTATTAATTTTAATAAGAAGAACAAAATTTTGCCATTGTATCTAATATGCTAATTAGAAATTATTCGAATTATTTTCTTTTCGAGTTTAAACATTTTTGAAAAATCAGTCGACGAACCCCAAAATGCTATGTCGTATACTACATGAGAACAAAATTATAGAGCGATATGATGACTTTTGTTTCTAAAATTGAATCTAGATATATGTTTAAGTATAGAGGAAGCAAGTTTATGGCACAGAGTATTAATATGATATTCCTATCTTACATTGTTGTTTATAAATATTCCAAGAAATTTTGCAAAATGAGTAACAGAGTTATTAAGTACCAAATTAGGAAGAGGTAGGTAAATGGCTCCTGGGTGTTTGAGTTGTAAGCTCTTAGTTTTACCTGTGTTTAAGAGAAGTTTATTATCAAATAACCATTCTCCGAGCTGTTTCGCTGAAATGCCAACACTGTCTTGAAGTGATGGTATAGAATTAGCCTTGAGCATTATGTTTGTGTCGTTAGCGTATCAATTTTTTCTGCCGTGATTGTTTTTGGGAGATCGTTTATGTAAAGTAAAAACGAACGTAGTCGAAATGTGATCCTTGTGGGAGTCTTTCAGTAATGAGACTCGGTTTACAGATATTTTTTCGAATGTATCCTCTTCGGATGTCTTTGAACGTGATTTCAATCGATTGTGTTCTATTCGACAGACACAACTGAAACAAGTCATTTGCTACTCCTCTTATCCCATATCGACGTAGTTTGTTTATTAGTTTAATATGATCAACGCAATCAAATGGGTTAATTAGGTTGCATAATATCGTGGGCGGATATTCCTTACTATATACTGATCGATTTATATCGTCGAAGAAATCGATGGTTGATGTGATAGTAGATTTACCTTCTATAAAACCATATTGGGAAGGGGAAATCTGGACAAGTTTATTGAGTTTGCATTCACTTGTCATCTACATTACCAACTTTTTGAATATTCACCAATGCATGGGCGCTGGAAGAGGCAAATTTTTTATATTTCCTCCCGTTGTATTTCAATTTGCCTACAATAATGTGCTCGTTCACAGCGAAATGAGAGTCTTTAAACAAGGATTAAAGTTATGAATAGCGGCACTAATTTTCATTAAGGAAACTACTGAATAAGAACTGTACACATCACATTTGGGGACGAAAAATTTCATTCTATTACGGAATATCCTAACTATGAGAAAAATAAGACATACTTGTACAGGGTATAAATACACTTAGTGATGTAAAATTGACGGAAAAATTCAATGCCGGGGAAAACATTTTTTTTTTAATTTTACGGGACTAATATTTGATGACCAATCAACTATTTACAATAATAATTTAAAATACACATTTAGAAAAATAGAACCTTATTGGGACTGCTTCTGACAAAGTTTGGAAGCATTATTAAGCTTCAAAGGTCCGAGCCAAAGATGCCTAAGCGCCATAAGTGTGTAACAGGCCCCACTATATTTTATAAGAGACGCTCATACGTATTATGCCTCAACATTGTAGGAACAAATTTCCTCGTTACGTGATTTTTATTATGGTTAGCTGTCATCGTTACGTAAATGTCTTACATGAATATTAATACGAGGATCAGCAAAGACACGCACTAAGCTAAATAAACAAGTAGTTTATAATACCTGTTATATGTGATGTAACAAAATAGCAATAATTGGGTTTATAGCGCAAACACTCTTTTGGGCAGATTCGTTGAATAACAAGGCAACATTCCATGGGCCATCATCCTCCCCTTGAAATTTGTGACCCATAAAGTTTCCAAGCGCCTCTCTTACCCCCCCCCCAAAAAAAAACGAACTGACAAAATAGAGAACGACTGTAGGGCAGTAAGTGGATCTTATCCATAGGTTCGCTACAGCAACATACATCTAGAGACTTTATTCAGCAAACAATCCAACAGGAGTTAGTTGCTATTTTGACGTCAACGAATCTGTCCGGTGAGTCGAGAGGGCTACTACTTGTAACTCATTCTTTAAACATGAAACTGAACTCATGTTTCTAATGCCTCTCGTTTTATTTCCTATGTTGCTACATCCTTCGATTCCCAGTATAAGGAACTAGGGTTCCTCAGGGAACCTTACGAATGAACGGAACTTCTCTCTCGTGTAGAATTGCGCTAATAAGATCTATTGCATTTCTTACGTAAATACAATTGTTTGTACATTTTTAAGGTAAGAATCTTTAATTTTAATAAACCTAAACAACAAATGCACAAGATGTGTTATGTAGTACATATTCGTAAAAAAAGCAAAAAAAAGATTTCATCAATAAAACCACTTTCTTGCCTTGTAGAACAAAACATTTTATCCCTCTCATCTTGAAAAAAAAATAAGTTTTTTCCCCGGCAAGTACATTACCAGTACCGCATAGTGAAAAGCCCTGTGGGAGGGAAAATAAACGTATTTTTTGTTCCCTACTAGCTTGGGTTTATTTTCTCAATGGTTCTTGATTGAATAATAATTTCCAAGTCACCATTCACACTATTCACAAATTCATACTATATAGTCTATAATGTTTCATCCATATAATCAAATTTGCATTGCTTCGCGGAATATACACTACATCTAGCCAGGGTTTTTACTTCTTTTACTGCTTTTAAAACTAGTTGTATCTGAATAATAAATAAAAAATTACAAGAAATATTAATTAACACTGTGAATTATATTTCATCCACATAATCAAATTTCAATGCTGTTTGAAAAATATATAAGGTCTTCCAAGGGCGCCGGTTCCGGGGCGGTTTGGGGGGTCTTGCCCCCCCCCCCCAAAGATGAAATGGTAATTCGAAGTAGGTTCTTCTATTTCTACAGTACATGGTCATTCGTTTCCCCTTCTCCTAATGCGTATCTATTCATTGATCAATCCCACATCTGAATGCCCCCAAAACACACACCTGAATGGGCCGCCCCAAAGTTACACAGAAATCGGAGCCCTTGGGGTTTCCTACAATACAATAGCATTTTACACTAACGAATAAAAAGTTTTAGTGCCCATATCTTGTATACCATTATTATGCATATGCAGTACTGTACATTCTCTTAAAGTTAGTTAGGCATACCTGTTCACTGACTTATGTTAGACTAGCAGATTATATACAAACATAAATTATTATATTTAAATGTCATTTGGTTCATAGTGGTTATTGATGGTAATGTATGAATGAACGAGTAATGTACAATGAGAATCATATAGACTAATAAAATATTTGATTAGTAATAATATTTAAAGTTGAATTTAAAAAAATAACCTATGTTTTCTTTTAAAGGCGGTTAAAACTGTAGACTCTTGTACATCTTAAAACATTCAATCAATCAAAAACAAGTGTTTTAAAGGTCGGAAAAAACGGAGATTAAAAAAAATCATGAAAAAATGGATTTTTTCCAAGGCAAAAATAAGCCATGGTTTTATTAAAAATCGTTTTTCTCTACTTTTACATCTCGAATAATGACTAGCTACGACATATTTTGTATTTTTACTAGTTTTAAAGCTTAAGAAAAACGAAATTTTCCCCAAAAATAAGCAAAAGTTGTTTATTTTCACGCCGCAAAAAACTGGTTTTATTCGGAAAATAGTTCTTTTTGCTTTTTCATCACGAATATTCACTACATAACACACCTAATGCATGTTTTGTTAAGGTTTAGTAAAATTTGGTGCTCTTATGTTAAAATGTACCAAAAACTTTCAATTTATATTATGAATGCAATATATCTCATGAGCACTCTTGTACATGAGAGAAAAGTTCTGTTGAATTTTGGTCCTTAGGCATCTTTGGATCAGACCGAGAAAGCTTACATGATTCGAAACTTTGACAGAAGTAGTCCCATTGCGGATTTTATCTAAATATATTTTGAACATGAACTAACATTTTAAGTAATTCATT
>JAGDQP010063815.1:0-11665 GCA_022664845.1 Lepisma saccharinum
ATATATATATATATATATATATATATATATATATATATATATATATACTTGACTTAAGGTCCTCTTTGGGAGAAATACATAGAGTTTTAGGGATTTGTAGCTCATTGGAAGGAAACTCGCTAATTAGAAAAATGGGTTTTTACTAAATTAAAAGGGGATGAAATTCCTACAGTCTAGGATAATGGATCATGGGCTAAGATATAACAATATGTGCAAAATCAATTTCCACTTACCAAATGAACTGCTGAAAGCCAAGCCAAAACCCAACATAATTTTGCAGCGATGATCCAGTTCCCCAGTCTCTAGGTGATATACGGAACTTAGCGAAATTTGTTACGACGACATTGCCATGGCGAAGTCCTATACTTGGCGAAGACTTTCTTCAAATAAACTTTTCAGGATAGACGAAATGAATGATGTTTTTAGTACGAACACTGAATATCGAATGTTGTCTCTCGACGTTCTCCTCCTTCGAAACTTGTCTTGTCATACTTCCGCATGAACTTTCCATGAATCAGGAGACACTGAATTGGCCGATATCATTCACATATGATGGTGACGTTTCTAGCGAAGATTCGTTTGCAGGAATCCTAACACTCCAAAGAATACGTATTCTTGCACATAGTTTCATGACGAAATTAGGAAGGCGACTACAACCAGAAAGCAATGAGAAGTAACAGACTTTGCTTGGCTGTAAATTAACTATCGAAATGGAACAATTCGATTTCTAACATAACAATATCTATATTTTCATTATATATATATATATATATATAATAAAATTGAAAATCATTAACTCACCGAATAATCAACGGATTCCAATAACTAATATTGACAGAGCTCTCACATTAAGCAAACTGTCTTCTACATTATTTATATGGTAGTTCCACTAAGAATGATGTTTTCGAAACACACGAAGTTTTACAGTGTTGCCAAGTTTTTTTTAAATATACTTCTTCCAAATTTTTCTAGATCGTTTATCATATCTAAATTTTGCATGAATACTGTTCACCACCATTAGAGCCCCACTATGGGGTTGAGCGCTCTCCCAAGAACATAATTAATCATTGATTTAACAAATCACTAACTCACTAATTCGCTGATTAATCGATAAGACCCAGTAATTGGTGATGATAGTACTGTGAAATATTGCGTATTTTCTTCCCACATCATATTAAGATTACCTAAGAACTCATTTCACGAAATCCACGCCTCGGCCTCGATTGTAAATGTTGCCAACTTTAAAAAATATGAAAAGTTTTAGGAAATGTTTCTACACTGTTTATCGTATCTTCACCAAATTTTCATTAGCATTCTTCGACTTTGGGTTTGGACGTTCCGACAAAAACAAAAGTTCTCATTGGGGCCAACAAATTACTGATTTATTTATTCCCGAAGCAATCAAGGGAACTCAGTAACTAATGTGGATATAGGTCTGAAATTGTATGCACTGTTTTCCTACACCATATGAAGTGAACACCTACCACTGTTGCGAACATTTTTTAAAAATGCATTCTTTGCTAATGCAGTTTTTTAACTGTTTATCATATCTTCCCCAAATTTTGCACGAGAACTATTTCGCACCATTAGAAACGCCTGTAGTGTTGAACGCTCTCCCAAGAACACCAGTTGTCAGTGTGGTAAAAACTCACTAACTTGTTTACTCACTAATAAATCAGCAATTCTTAGTAATTAGTGAACATCGATCTGAGAGATATTGAATATTGCCTTCCCACATCATATAAAGTTCCATCATGCAGATTTCGCGAAAATCGTTCCCCGTTAGTCAGTGTTTCCAACTCTTTTGCAAGATCTAGGTTTGACAAATACTTCGGCACAATTCATCATATCTGTACCGAATTTATGTATGAATATTTTTCAGCGCCATTAGTAAACGACTCTTGGGTTGACCGCACAGCAAAAAATACAAGTTATCAGTATTGCGAACACATTATAGATCCATTCACTCACGGAGAATAGAGTTATGGACATTAATTTCTACCAAATTTTGCATACGCGTTCCTCAGTAATGAGACAGGCCGTAGAGGTATTAGGAATCAAATGAATTTCCAATGTTGCATCCTATTTAAATAATTACTTCTTAAAATATATTCGCATAAAATTTGGCATACGTTTTCATTAGGTAGAAGGCAAATCAAAGAAGCCCCCCGGGTGCCGCAGAGCAAAATAGTTGTCGAAGCTGTCAACCCCATTTAAACAAACAATATGTGAAGTGTTTCTATATCGTTGTACTTTTCCGCGCAAGCATAAAATTGTTAATTTCGCCCTCAGAAACAATATTCGACGAAGCACCTGTTTTCGAAAATTTCACCGTTTCAATCCGCATATCCTATTTTCACATTAGTTTGGACCCTTTCAGTTACAATATCCGAAAATTTCCGAAAACCCTCTACGTTATGTGATATTTTACTACACATTAGGTCTAGTAGTTGCTAAACGCTATGAGCTATCAAAAGGCGTTTCATTGAAATAGTGTTCAATATTTAGCGCTTGTTTAAGCGGGAGCCAAATCAACTCATGTTTCCATTTGAATTTTTAAAGCTTCCCCCGGAAAAGTATTTCCGAGACACCCCTGATTTCAGAAGCATCAACATGTGATTCTGCACATGCACTTTGGTATTACAATTTTGTGCATTAGGAGCTGAGTTATGGCCCTGTTACGGGTTTCCTCAAACACTATCTATAAGGAGTGTATTAATTTCTATCTTGCCTACCTGTTCAAAACAGGCAACTTCAATCCAACGCGTTTTCAATAAGAGTTCCTTGTACCATTACTGTAATCTTCTTAATTAACACTCACATACCAATGGGGGGAAGGTCTGCGACTGACCCCACTGGACATTTGTACGAGTTTCCCTACTATCTTTTAAAATATCGATATTACATTTTCTGACATTAAATGTTAGTTTCTTGTCCTTCTAAATCTAATATATTACCTATTGTTGAACAGCTGGCTTGAGTGATATGTTACATGAAGGAGATCTATGTATTGTCACATGCTATAGTAAGAATGATAATTTACGTGTCGTTACAAATTATAGAAAAGCACAAAATAGCACTATAGAAACTATAGTATTAATATAATACAATTGTACTACTACTATGGTACTGTGTTAGTAGTAGTACTACTACTAATTTAGCACTACTACTATAATATAAATATAATACTATAAAAATCTACTAAACTATATAAATATGTTCTATGTTTTATACGGTAAATCTTTCAAACAATTCTTGAAGGTAGAACTGTAGTAATAATTATAACCATATGTAGGAAATACAGTATATAACTTTGGCAACAGCAATTTTCATGAAAATGTGAATAGTCTCTGTCTTACTTTTCAGTTGAAATAAAATCTATGGCAAAACGACAAAGACCACTAACGTCTGAAGAAATTGAAGATGAACTCATAAATTCTGATTTCGATGGTGATGAAGATATTTTTGACAGTTCTGATAATGACGATGATGACTGTATTGATGAAAGAAGGGAAGAAGAAAGCAGTGAATCGGAAGAATGCGAAAAAGTTACTGAACAGTTACGAAGGCGCCCACGTCCAGATATAAAAGTAAATCGTTTCTGATGATAGGGAAGATTCGTCCGGTATGATTTGTAAATCCGAACCTCTCAAAAATAAGACAGTCTCAATCAGAAAATATTACGAGAACTCAACCTGGTGTTAGAAAAGTAGTTATTCCTGACACCCCGACGGAAACTTTTCAATTGTTCTTTGATAATAGTGTTGTGGATAGCGTACTAAAAGATACGAATCAAAAACTGTTGATATTCAGGCAATCAAGTAAGGATCTATATATTGAAAAATCCTGAGAGTTTAGAATTGATTACATGTTTGCACTTATAGTTGTTCTCTTGAATTGGGGTGTGCGTCGACAGAATAAACACAGTTCTCGAGATTTTTTCACGATGGACAATTTCCCTTGTACAGAGCCACACTATCGGAACATAAAATACGATTACTACGTATTAAAATATTAGTGGATTGAAGATGAAACCACTCGTGAGGCTCGCAAGAAGGAAGATAAATTTTCCCCAATTAAAGTTTGTGGAATATGGTGGTGAGTAAGTTTCCTAAATATTATTATTACCCTCATAAGCCAGTTACTGTCGATGAAGAACTAGTACCTTTCCGAGGTCGTTATTATTTCAAGGTGCATATTCCTACTAAACCTGGAAAATATGGCATGGAAATAAACTTGATATACGGTTCCAATGTTAAATATTGTCTTGATGGAAACCTTATGCAGGAAAGATGGAAAATGCCCGAAGTCGATACAATACTGGTCCAGAAATAATCTAAAGATTAGTAGAGAAAGGTCAATTAGAGATGTCTGGGTGGAATATTACTATGGGTAGAAAATTTACATCTATTCCACTTGCATCTGAATTGCTGGGTAAGAAAATTACAGTTGTTGTCACTATTAGAAGTGACAGAAATGACGTACCATTGACAGTTCGTCCTCCTGCACTAAACGTGAGTTACTTGGGAATGTCAGGTATGCTTTTGCAGACAAATTAACTTTGGTTAGTTACATATCTAAAAGATGAAAGGGTGTTATTGTTTTCTCTATTCAGCACCATGACATGGAATTTTCTGCAATAAGCCTGATATAATCAATTATTACAATTCTTCGAAACCTGGTGTAGACGTAATCGATCAATGTGTGGAATTTTACATTGTCGAAGAGCCTATAGCAATTTTCTGCAACCTAATTGACATATCAGCTTACAACTCCTACATAATTTTCGAGAAACTAACGAAACATTTTCTCAAGTACATTCAAGTAAAGCATCAGGTAGAAAATATTATCTCAAAGAACTTGCACGTCAGTTATGCACATTCAACATTGAAAATCGCGCAGGAAATACCTTTGGTCTTCACAAAAAGTACATTAGAGGTATCGCTTTGGGTACAGTTGTAATCAAGGAGAAGGGTCAGTGTTCGCAGGTACTGTGCTCACCGAGCCACGTGGAAAATGACTCGTTTAAGTTGTCAAAAGTTGACAAGAAAATGTCGTTGCTATCAGTGTACTCATGGAAAGGACAGAACATGTATGAAAGCATGCACAGAATGTAACAAGTATATATGTTCTTCCCACACAGCACATGAGGAGAACGTTACAACGAGGGTGTGTACTGGTTGTTTGAAGTAATTCAATTCCCCTTTGCAAAGAAAAATATGTAAAAATTTTGGGTATATATTTCAGTTCTGAAAATATATAAATATGCCAAAGGAATGATGTACTTTTAAGTAATGTAAGTATTTAAATACAGTTATACAATGTATTTCCTCCATATGCTTATAAATACTACTACAGTGATTGCATCAAAAAAGCAGTAAAAATAGTATTGTTGTTTGAAAGATTTACTTCATAAAACATAGAACATATAAATTATAATAGAAGTTAAAAAGTTTAGGTTAGGTTAGCTTCAATTAATCATGTCCATTCATAAATTCGTCGTTGAAAAAGGGCAAAATAAAATTTTGTTTGGAATTAAGATAAGAGATAAAAAGAAAACATTACAGATATAATGCATTTAGATATGGGATTTCATTAATTCAATCATTCATAGAATTATACAAAAGGTAATTAAATGAATTTATCAAACATGTAACCATCATATTTGACAATATTTTGCAGAAAATGAAATATTTGCCCTGGGGTTAGTCACTGAGCTCCCACTCGTTGTTGTTTAAGGGGTACATAATTAGCATCTTTATGCGAGTGTTAATAACGGCGACAATTTTACTTCTTTTACGCTTTCAATATGAAACCCGTTGTTGAAGCAGATTTAAAGCACTGAGGAAATTGCTAATTTTGCTTTTGTTTTTATCTCACTACATTCTAACTCAGTTGCCGAGAGTGGTTGTTTCCACCGGGTCTTGCACTCAGGCCTGCCACTAGTCAGAAAGTTTAGGGGCAACAAAAGATTTAGGGGGCTTGGGCTTATGAAACGCGTAAAATTAAATATTTTTATTGGGGAATGAGAAATTTCAGAGGCTCAGGCCCAAAGCTCCCCTGACTCAGGGCTTGGCCTTGCACTAGGTGAGAAAGGATTGGGTAGCTAGTCAGTCAGAATCAATCAACGTACAGTTAAGGGCTAGTTTTTCATTGCCTGGTTAAAATACAGGTTAGCCAGTAACTAACAGTTAAACTCTAACTGGTGGTTTACCCATTTTTCAATGTCTAGTTTAGGCATAACCAACAGTTAAACTGAGCAAACTGGTAGTTAAATTTACCCGTACCTTCAATTAAGGAGCTAATGCCTTGTTTACACTACTAACATCCTACATTGGTTAACGTTAACCCGAGTTCAGTTTAGTAATGTAAGCGGCAGTTACCGTTAACGCTGGTTTCAAATTTAACTAGCGTCAACTTACGACGGTTATCTTGTAACATTGGTAAGAAACGACTGTCTAAACGGAAGTGAGTTATTAGTCATGAATCACTTCGTGAGTTTATTTTTTTCTTTATCGAAATATATAGTATAATAGTGGTGCGTACTACTTTTAAAATATAGAAGAATGATGGCAGAACTTATCTACTAAATGTGACGCTACAATCAATTCATTTGTGCTTTTTTTTTATAATTTAATCCTCTCCCGTGTAACAAGCAGATTCTTTACTCAACCACGAAAACCTCAACATGTTTCTTTACAGACAATAGTAGTATATGGACGATAACCAAGTTAAGTTCGGTAGTCTGAACGCAAGTTAGTTTTACTCATAAGTTTTACCATCGTAAAATGTTAGTAATCTAAACAAGGCATTACTGTAGGTTTTAAAAACTTTGGCAATTGCCACCTGTGAAAGATGTTGCATATGATTTCAGATTCATCCTCTTCCGATGAAGAGGATGATAGAATTGTATTAGAACACATAAAGAAAACATCTCAGTTTTTCTACTCAACTTTTAAAGTCTATTTTTTTTTATTTTTTAGAATTCAGATTCAGTTAGGTGCGATACGAAAAGTTTTTTTGTGCTGGCTGGGGCATGAAGTCAGTTTGTGCTTGTACTCCCACAAAATGTAAAAGTTACAAGAACGATGTAAGTGTGTGGTGTTGAAACGCGATGTTTAACTTTACTTTTGGAGCTCCAAAAAATGTAAAATTTACAGAAGAGATTTAATACTTTCAATTGGTGTGTAACCATTGAAACGTAAATATAACAAAGGTTGTAGTGATGCAAATGTGAAAAAGCAAAAAAAAAAGTGTCTGGAAGTTTAGGTGCTTTCGAGTTGAGAATGCACATTGAGTGAATGTTAAAAGGCAGGTGCATGGCGTATAATGAAAAAATATTTTAAGGTAACTTTAACTGCCTTTGCTACTCGACATGTGTCTGTGATTTTTCTAGCAAAATACATGTCATTCAAAACATTCATTGAAGTATGAATATTAAGTAGGTCGTTAGTATTCTTGCGCATGTCGGCATATTTGTATATGTTGATCAACAGGAATGCGTATTTAACAAAATAATAATAACACATGATATTTAGAACCGCTTTTTGAATTGCTAGTTCTTGCTAGATGTTATGTATGAATTATTTACAAGGGAATGAGTGGTGCTTAGCGTATACATGAGTAGGCCAGGTGCAAATGCGGCTAAATCGATGTTAACATATTTTCGGGAAAAGCGCAAAAACTTACGGCCGCTCTCACAGCAAAGTTACAATGGCGCCTTTTTTTAAAAAAGGGAAAAAAATATCGATTTAGTGAATGAAAGTCTGTATAATCCTACTTCAACCATTTAATTAATATTTTATTTCAAATGTTGTGGGTAGCCCGTTTTGCAGCCTAACGGGTGAGTTGATCTCTTTTGCAACCGCATCGGCGGCCATGATGGAAGTGCAATCGGTTGTATAACCGGCTATATCCGTCATTCGGGTGCATATCTGGCCGTGTCGAGAAGCGGCGACGATGATTCGAAGTCACACCGTGCTAAAGACCGCAGTTTTTAAAAAAGTAAAACGTGTGGCAGTACGAAGATAAAATAAAAATAATGCGTCATTCATCATGAAAACGACGACTTGGCCCGTTCTGCAACCGTACTCTTGTCGGCGACCATGAGTCCGTAAGACTTGGTCTCTTTTGCAACCGATTACGAATTTGACCGGTTTTGGAGCCTAACGCGTTGAAGACTTGGCCGCCTTTGCACCCGCGCGAGATTTTCAAACTGCATTTTAAGTGGCTTTGGGCCGTTTTTTCGGGCCTAATAAATACACCATTCGATAGCCAGTGAAAACCACTACCAAATAGTGCTTCTAACTCATTTTTCATTTCTTGGTCACATGGCCGCGTTTGCATCTGGGCTACTCACATGTATCAGTAGTTGACGGAAGCTGTGATCCCGAAAGTAAAGAATATCCGTATGATTGTGAGGCAAACTCATAATATTCTCCAAACGATAATAATAATAGAAAAACGATCATCTTTACTTGATTACTCTCAGCTTCCACAAGTTATTTACCCATATGTACAAACTATACCACTCATTCCCTTGCAAATAATTATTACTGACGCTTGTATAAAATCCTAATGCTAGGAATACGATATGTGTCACGGAAAGCTGTGTCTTTATTATTTCGTTAAATACTCAATTAAGTTGGTCAACAAACAAAAATGGCGGCATGTGAATTACTAATAGCGATACTTCGATTTATGAATAACACTACTTTTCTACGAAAGATCACGTACGTAACGAGTGAGTGAATACGATTATTTAAGGCCAGGTTACAAAATGTTGTTCATTATACGCGATGCGAATTACGTTTGTCAAATACTCCATGTGCTCATTCCCAACACGCAAGCACATAAACATCCCAACTAATTTTGCTCTCATTTCATACTTCAATGACTCGAAGCTTCGTTAAATTTTGAAATTCAGCACTTCCACTCACGTTGAAATCTTACATTTGTGCTGCAAAATTTACATTTGTTGTGGGTCATTAGGTAAAGTTTACACAGCAAATAATAAAGCTAATGGAATCAAGATGATTAGATGTTCCTTTACCCCACTTGGTGAATTATTTACAAGGGAATGAATAGTGTAGAACGTACACATTAATCAGTAGCTGGCGGACGCAGGGGTTCCAAAAGTGAAGTTTATCCGTATGATTATATGACAAACATAATATTCATAAAATTATAATAAAAAAAACAATAATAAAATTATTAAACATTACCCCACTTTTCACCTTACCATATCCTTTTTCCTTGGGAGAGTACTAGTTGAGGATAACAAAAAAAGTTAAATCATTCAAATTCCATTTCATGAAGTACATTAACTTCGCTGACCACCTGTATTGTGTTTTCCAATTATTGTGAAGTATATAAATACAGAAATTCTGTTAGAGCACCCAATGTGTAACGCCCGAATATTCACGAGTACAACCTTATTTTTTTTAAATTAAAAGTAAATAAAAAAAACTGGAAAACTCTCTTTACAAGCCCTTATTTTGGCTATACCCTCCCAAACTGAAAATCTTAATTACTTTGTTAGTTGCAACCGAGCGAAATAAAACGCATCCAAAACCCGAAGAAATGTGTTCTTTGCCTATGAACTCTTTCATGAAAAAATCATTAATTCCAATTACTGTATTTCTTGCTTGTCATTGCTTGAAATCGCGCTCATGTTCTTAGAACTACCTGTTAAGTTCCGCTTTACTTTACTTTACGGGCCGCAAAAACACGTAAAATTTACACGAGAAATGTAACATTCCTAACGTGCCTAGAAGTGTTCAAATCCTAAATGTAACAATTTTAAAATGAAAGTGTAAAATGAGACAGAAATAGGGAAGGTGTTAGGGACTATTTAGTTTCTTGCGCGTTGGGGGTTAATACATGCATTTTATTAGAACCAAATGTACATCGTGTATAATAAAAAGTATCGAATTTGACATCAACTAATCCCTCTTCACTGGCCCGAGATACTGTCCGTGTTTCTTGTAGCAAAAGTACGTGTAATTCATAACTCGAAGTTTCGACATAACTCCTCACGGGGCTATGCTTATTATATGTTGATGAACTGCATATTAACGAAATGATAATGGCATATAGCTTTTTATAGCACTTTTGGAAACTGTGTTGCCGGTAGGTGTTTATAGAAAAGTATGTGTGGTAATTATTTGCAAGTAAATAAAGCGTATACAGCCTTACATATAGCGCGGAAGCTCCGCCCATAACGTGGAGTTTATCTACTTTCCCAGAATGTAAAAGGATATGCGAGCCAGCGATCTAGAACCGTCACGCCTACGTAAACAAAAAAAAAGAAACTTTGTAAACTTAATTTTGTATGCGCAATTCTTAGTAACTGTATTCGGTCCGTCACGATTATGAATGCGATGATAATTAAAATTCAGATCTATGCATCAGCCGGGATTCGAATCCGGGACCTTCTAGTGGCTTGCTTAGCCCCCCAACCCACATGACTACCAGGTCGGCGTCACATATACGTATTTTTTTAGGTAGTAACTCTTTACATATGTGTGTTTACTGCCTTATTTCGTTATTCCGTAAATCTCTTAATGCAATTAAACATTCATACTTCTTACTTCAGGAACTAGCGAATTTGATGCGAATTTTGTTTATAACTTACTCTACTTCTATTCTACTACTTTCATAATTTCTTAACAACTCCCTAGATGGCGAAATAGTAAAAATTCATTGCGAACTGTCACTCTGTTCCTACTAACCACCAGTCAAAAGGCAACTGGATAGATAACTGGACAATGGAAAACTAGCCCTAAATTATGTAACGTATACAGAAAAGAATTGAACAGATTATTGCATAAAGGGAGGTTAGTCAATTAGTTACAATTTTGAAAAATGAACTTAGAAAAATATCGTAGATATAATTGATGGGATGCAGAAACGCTATTTAATCAGTACCTAAGGAAGCCAATGTTTAAACACTTATTTTGTGTTGCAGAATCGTATTTTAAGCTCAATCGTTGATTAAATATCGACGGAAAATGCGGGAAAATTAGGCTGTCTGCGGCAGTAGGCCATAGGCTCGAAACCCCGGGATTGAGTCCCGGCAAAGGCATGGGTGAGGATCGTAACACATAACAGCTAAAGGCGAATCGTGACGGGTCGAAGTCCAAAGTTACTAGACTGGCCCCTATAAAAATAAAGTTTTACCAAAGTTCAACTTTCTTACCCTCTCACCTACCATTTAAGAAATGTATTTTCTCGCGCTTTAAATAAGGAGGGAGGGTTTTCTATAAGAAACCTTTAACGAATAGCACCGAAAATGTCAGAAATACAGAAAGCTTTACAAAATTGTGTCAATATAATTTGTTAAATATGCACTCGTATTAATAACGTGAACGACCGTAGAGATACTGATGGTTTAGGTAAGGTATTCTGACTTTAACCTAAACTTAGGAAGACCTATCACGATGTGAACGGCTTCCTCGAAGTCTGCAAAGAATACCTGGAACATCTGTGAAACAGGCGATTACTGAAACGTTGAATTATTAGCGAGAGGTTTTACATAGTGTCGTTCATCGGAGATTGCTTAGTGTAAAATATCGATGAGAAATACGAGGTGAACTTTGAGAGTTCATTATGGGCGATAACTTTAAATGTCAGATGGTAGAGACTACATTTGGGATTTTAATGC
>JAGDQP010063816.1:0-11067 GCA_022664845.1 Lepisma saccharinum
ACCTTTGTTAAACAATTCGCACTAAAAAGTAAAAAACAATTTTGTTTATGCATGACTGAAAAGAAAATCATGGGGCACACCAATTGAAGAAGTTTTAAAGTGACTGTATATGAGAAAAGTGCGCACGTGCTTTTCTTTTTAGTCATGTATAAACAAAACCATTTTGTTTTACTTTTTAGTAGGAATTGGTTAAGAAAAGTATGTCTTTAAAAGTTTTTCTTTTTTCATTCAGAATGGTTAATTAAACCAAATTTGGTTTAATAAATAGTAGAAAAGGCGAACATTTCACAGTATTCTAGAATTTAAATGAACATTTTTACTTCTGAGAAAGGTAAAAACAACTCTGTTATATGTTGAAAGTAACTTCTTCAGTATATTGCTCGCCAGTCGAGATGATGAAATAACTATTCTCCCTAGCTCAGTTACTTCTACATACATTGATGGTAAGGCTTCTTCACTACACCGTAGTATGCAAATGCTGTGTCATCATTCTTTTTTCGTATGGCATATTTCAAAGTGCATTAAATGAAACGGTATTAGAATGGAGATGACGAGTTGGAGTAAAAAATTGTTTCTATACATGTTGAAATTTGGTATTCATTTATTCCTAGAAATGCTATGGAAGAATATTGTACATGACAATTATCTAATTTTACTTGGCAAAACGATATAGCCTATCTTATCGCCATTAAGGTACGATATACGATGAATAATTGGCAGGTAATGTGGAGCTGTTTACGAAGTTTTATCCGTATCTCTTTCAAACGTGGTATTTTGTTATTAATTAAACATTTACGACAAATACTGTAATGAATTTTTGGAAGGGTATTAGATGTCTTCGTAAGGCTATTGACTTAACCTTATTAGATATCCATAGTATTATTATTATCCCCTCTCCTCTGGAAAAGTTGTTGTTATGGTTGACTGACTCTGCACTTAGCAGTTTATTAAATGAAGTAACTACTGACTCGGTACTGCAGTACTTTATTACTGCGTTACTTTAATATCTTAGAGAATATGAGGCAGAAGTATTATAGTAATTATGGACATTATATTACAATTTTTGGTCAGAATTTTATGTATGTGGTTGTTAATAGTATTGTTCAGTTTCTCATTTTATCTCATTGATATGTGATATATTGTTAACGTAATTGGATTGTAATTTGCAAAGTTACAAATAAATATAAAATAATAAATAATAAAACAAAGTAAAATGAGCTTTTTTTTTAAAAAAAAAATGATATCACGCAGACTACCTAGGTTCATCTCTCACTACCGCCACTGATTTCTGCTTCTCTTTTAGGCTACAGAAACATCTTATT
Source organism: Lepisma saccharinum (assembly GCA_022664845.1). Lineage (NCBI taxonomy): Eukaryota > Metazoa > Arthropoda > Insecta > Zygentoma > Lepismatidae > Lepisma > Lepisma saccharinum. Next base: position 1,323 of record JAGDQP010063816.1, read on the forward strand.
TATACATTTTATGTTAGACAGTCTATAACAATTTTGCAGAGTATTAAAATAGGGATCGGAAGTAAAAAAATCGCACAACATATGGTCTAAAGTTGAGTCTTTTTGACTGTGCGAAATATTATTTCAAAATGTGAAGGAAGTGCAGTTCTTGCAATGTATTAGACAGGAATTTGCTTTAAAATATTTTTATTATGGAACAAATTAAGGGCAAGGTCGAATATCTGCTATTCAAAATGACTCATGAATTACATAAAAAAAAATATTGAAGACTACTGTGTTTTATGTAATCCATCTTTGATTAAATTTGTATGTAATTTAGTGGAACGACTGGTTGTAAATACCAAGGTCAACGGAATGAATTTTTCTAGGAAAGCATTTACTGAAAAGCACGTGCGTGACCATGCATTAAGCCTCATTATACGCAATAAAAAAGCAAAATCTAAGATGTTTGTTTACATTTTTTCTCAGAAAGTAAAATTATTTAGAATTTCTAACATAGGAAATAGGATACGTGATTATTTTTAGACAACTAATTAATAATTACAAGCACTAATACTTAAAGTTGAATGCTATATTATTTCACATCTTAAGACAGGGCTGTATGTCTCATCAAATTAAATCATGAAGAACTTTCCTAACCGAATGAATTATTGTTGTTTTGGTTCTTGAAACTTTGGTTAAGTACAGTTATATAATTAATCATTTTTTTCGACTAACATAACTTGTCAAAGATGTAAAGGTTTGAACCCAAATTACGTACATAATTGAAGGGCTGAGTGGAGTAAGGGGTTATCCCGCAAAAGTATGTTTTCGAGATAATAAGTATTTTATTAAATTCCCTGTAGCTTATGCATAAAAATACCAATCTGAAATGATTTAAGGTATTCTGTTAGGCAGGTATTGAACTAACTATCTGGAAATGTAGAGCACAATATAGTGATTTGTACGCGTAGTATAAGAAAATACGACAATACAAGAAGTAAAGTTCCAAACCCATGAAGGAAGTGACATTCAAGAAGATCATGTCCATTGTCCTCTCCTTCGTCAAACCCATTATCTGATATCAAATTTAAATAAAAATAATGATGAACTGGAGGTATGCACTTTCACATTCACAGAACGTCACGAAGTTTAGCAGCTTTGATTGGTCTCCCATTGGTGTACTTTAGTTTCAAACTGTACCTGTTATTGTCTGTGGTTTCCTTTTGCCCCTATGAAGCTGATAGTAGTATAATGTTTTATATGTATTAACTCATTTACTAGTGTTTCATTTTTGATAATGTTTCTCAACTATTATGCCTTTGAAAACGAAAGGACAAAATTATGGTATATTTGTAAAGTCGCTATTTTACTCTTTCTGGTACGTCCTCATTACATAATTTTTGCTTGCAATTAGTCGATTTAAATTTCCTTCATATCGATATTTCGAAAACTTCAAATGGTCTTTCATCCATCCCTCTTAACTGTCGAGTGCATTTCAAGATTTCAATGACACTTTATTTCACGTGAAAGACTTTGGTTTTCGGTCCAGAGCAAACAGATTTTTTTCCTCTTAACGAAATTCATCTTCCATCATCGTTATTCTCGTATTTATTATTTTTTTGCCCGTTTGTATTCTCACTACTTCGCAAATATTTGAAATTTGTCTATGAGGTGATATTTAATATTTTCGCGTTGGTATTGTTATCTCTACAAAAACATACATTGGACAAAATCATAATATCATCACTATTGGGTGCCATCACTTACCCTTGACGTAGTCTCCATCCCCACATCCTACACTAGAGTGGGCCGATTTTTTTCTTCAGATATTGGGGTTCGAGTTGTCATCAAAAGTTGTGCATTGGTACCAAATAAAGCCATGCAAAATATGGCTGTAATACAACAATATTTAACCGGACCCGTAAAGAACCCTATTGTTTTTTTTGTTTTTTTCAAAACAAGGAATACAAAAATTGTACCAGTTTCCATATTTTGGGGTTCGAGTTATTATGAAAAGTTGTGCATTGGTACGAAAGTTAGCCGTGTCAAATGTGGCTCTTCTTGGCCGTCAAGCGTTTTTGGCCGTTTTCAAACTAAAGTTTTCGCGGGCTGAGGGGTCCGGCTAGATATATTTTTTTTTATTTGGCTGTGTTTCGGCGAACAAACATAACATTCTACAACTTTTGCACGCTACTCAAACTCAAATTACAAAAAAAAGGCCCTTTTCAAAATTATCATTTGGGGCCCGGGTAAATATTTTTTGATCCGGCTGTGTTTGGGGTGACCAAACATAACATAACATTCTATAACTTTTGCACGATACTCAAACACAACATTTCAACAATTTTATGGGGGAACCCCAAAACGACCTATTTTTTTTTTAATTGAATTTGACTAACGTGCAAAAGTTGTAGAATGTCACGTTATGTTCGTTCGCCCAAACACAGCCAAATAATAAAAAAAAAAATATCTAGCCGGGCCCCTCAGCTCGTGAAAACGGCCAAAAACGCTTGGCAGTCAAGAACGCCGCATTTGACATGACTAAATTTCGTACCAATGCACAACTTTTCATAACTACTCGAACCTCAAAATGTGGAAACTTGTATCATATTTTTATTCCTTGTTTTGCAAAAAACAATTAGGCCCTTTAGGGGTCCAGGGGCCCGGTTAGATATTGTTTTAGGACGCCCATATTTTGCATGGCTTAATTTCGTACCAATACACAGATTTTGATCACAACTCGAACCCCAATATCTGAAAAAAAAAAAAAATCGGTCCACACCGTTAAAATACACAGGCTTCAGCGAGTATACCATTTTTGAAGTGTATAATGAAAATGTGTTCGGTTAGGTTGTTGGCACTCTCAATTGTGTCAAACTGCGGCCTTAAACTTCAGTGTGACCAACAGAGAATCGCTGGGGGCTAGGGGTATGCTAGTTGAGTATGTACGTGGAAGAGGACGCCTTTTATTTTGTCAAGAAATCTCCGATATGAGAGGACGTCTCGTTAAATGAGACAGTTCTGTTGTCGCTGAAGTTCTTCGCGCTTTCGCCCGCAGTCGTCGCAAAACTTCTCAGTAGTAGCTGGAATTGACTGTTTGACTTTCTCCAGGACAAATTCTTTATATGCATAATCTCTTTGATCACAAAGAAAATTATGAAGACACTCGTTTCGTCCTTTCGGTCTCGATGAACCTGGATGGATTGTTGCTTTGTCTCAGAGTCATAACGGTAACACCAACTCTCATCACCAATGAGATAACATTGGATTAGAATTTGTATCTTCAGAGAGATCCGAAGAAGCTCCATGCAGAGGTCAACACGAACCTGCTCCTGATCAACTGTGCAGGTTCCTCGGCACACATTTGGCGGCGACACGATGCATGCCACGTTCAAAAATCGAATTCCCTTTTCATACCCCTTAACCAGTTCACACCTCATTAGGTTCAGCGGTAATCCTCATAAACGAACTGTTGGACTTTCGTAACAATATCGGTAATTCGCGGCTAAGTGGCTTCACTGTGTGCTCGTTATCCCTAACATAAGTCCAAGCATCCTGAATCCAGTAAGACATTCAAACACCCGTGTATGGCTCATGCTCCCTTCCTCGAATACTTGTTCAATCATTGTCAGGGTGTCCGACACACCACTTTCACGACACCATATACCGGTAAATGGAGGTAAGAACTCAGCACATTCATTTACCTGTATACAATTTTCCACACTAACTTGCGAGGTATGCTGGTTACAGTGTGCTAATATATACTGCTGTTCAGAGGGCAGCACCGCATTAGAAATTTCTGGATACCACCTTGTAACACAATAGCAGTCTCCTTTCTTCCCATTGCTGGTCTTCTAGTTTTGGAGTCTCTATTCCATGTTCCTTCCGACGAACTGCTAAGTTAACGGTTGTTAACTTCTTGATAGAATAGAATTTTTCATATACATTTAAGTTACAAATCTTGTAAATTTTCCAAATCATCAGCTTATCCCATAATTACAGGTTTTTGCACCGTGAAAAAAAGAACGATAACTTACCTGGAACACTACCGTTAGTGAGGAAAATAGTCTCCATCGGACTCCACAACATTCTGCCACCTGTCAACCAGTTGTTGAATCCTCCACTGAAAGAAGTCACTGGTTTTGGAGGCAAAGAAGTGGGTCACTCTTCGTCATACGTCATCCTCATTTTACAGTCCTTTCCCGGAAAGGTGGTTGAGCAGACTGCGAGAAAGACAGTAGTTTGTTGGTGCAAGATCTGGTGAAACGCCGGGTAAGTGAGTTTCTCCCAGCCACCTTCCTCGATCTTAGCACAGGTTCTTCTTGCCGTATGTCTTGGATGTATCTCCAACAATGCAGTCCGCATGTGTTCAAGCTGCTGAGAAGTAGACATCTGCATTGATGATCTGGTTACGTGGCAAGAGCTCAAGATGGATTATCCCACGGATATCCCACCAAACACTGAACATCACTCTGTAAGACTGAGATCCTGTTTTGTCACAGTTTCCGCGCCCTCTTTACGTACGCTCTGCCGTTTGCGTGTAATGTTATGGTAGATGACCCACTTTTCATCCCCTGTCAACATTCTGTCCAGCAACGGCTCACGTCGGTGACGGGTGAGCAAGGAACTGTAGATGTCAACTCACTGCTGCCTCTGTCGAGGCGTTAACGAATGGGGTACCCATTTTCCGAGCTTCGACACGTACCCAAGGTCCTGCAGATCACGATGAACGGTCGATAGGTGACATGGAGTTCGCTCGCTGACTAGTTCTTAAACAGATTGCATTTGATTTGCCTCCACCACTGCTCGCAGGGTATCGTTGTCCAGCTGCATAGGTCTCCCTTCTCGTGGTTTATCGGTGAGGCTGGTGTCCTCAGACCGAAACTTCTGGAACTACCTCTATCACTTTCGCACATTCACAGCATCCTGACCATATACAACATTGATGTTTCGTGATGCTGCGCTGGCTGGATATCCCTGGTGAAATTGATACAGCATGACATGTCGTATGTGGTCCTCCGACACTGCCATGATCAAACACAAGCCACACTTCCAAAACGTGAAGTAGACCGTTCTCCTTCTACTCACTGCTGCACAATCCTACTACTCAGTTATGGAATGTGCGGTCTAATTCACTATTCGCTTGTCAGATGGCGTCATTTCAGCAGTCATCGCATATACGCCATTACTTATGGGATAAGCTGTTACAAATCTTAAAGAATCTTCTAAGGAAAGTACCCATAGGCGTACATGCGAATTTACTGGAACTGAGTATTAAATTAATTGGTTTCTTGTACTGAAGCTATAGAAGTAAACTTTAGCTGCTAACCGGTAAACCCCTACTACTGACCCAAAGTCAAAGTTTGCCGAAAGGGTCATGCAAAAGTCAAAAACACTCTGTTAATTCTCACATTAAGGAGAAAATCAAATCAATAATTATATCGTGATATGTGAGAGGTGCCCAACGTTCCGCGCTGTAATAGTAGCATGTCCGCCATCTTGAAAACTGCCATATGGGATTCCGGTAAGGATTTTTTAAATAAGAAGGGGATCATGAGACAAATCAATTTGGACCAGAAAAATATCACATATGCAATGGTGAAATTCGTTTTATGATATGTTCAGTAGTTTTCAAGTTATTAACAGTTAGCTTATTTGTAAATGTGTGGAGTAATATAATTAACTCGTACCGGCTGATACCGAGACTCCGTAGCACAATTGGTAGAACATTAACTTCGCATTCGGGAGGTACAGCACTCAATACCAATGGAGACTAGGGAGACTATACTGACTCGGGTTTCTGCGGGGTTTTCCCTCAGTCACACCATAAAAATGCCAGAATACTACATTCAATTTAAACCCTGTCCGACTCCTTCCCACATTCTTTATCCTATCCTAGGCTGTGCCATAAATGCGTAAAGGCCATAGATATATTTAAATTCAATTCATACTAGCTGATAATAATTATTGTATTTATTGCATGATTTGTGGCGGGATACACCAGGAGATATGGATGAACTATAAGCCACGTGTGCTCGGCAACTTGAAAAATTAGTGTACCCCTAGCTAAGGGACTGTGGAGAAGATTGTGTAAAATGTACAAGTCAGGGAGACTAAAACAAGTTATTTATTATTCGCAGATAATAAATGCAGGTTTATGCTGCTACAATATTTCAATTTCAATTTCAATGGGAAGTCTCTAAATGTCGCCCTGCATGTATCAAGTGTCTTTGTGCATGGAGATGGACAAAAGTAAGTTTCACTATGAACATTGAACAAGGAGCAACTTTTTGTTATCTCTCTCCTTGTGTTGACTAGGCTACCGTGCCTCGCAATCCTTTGAACATTTGTAAGTTTATGACAACGATGTATGTGATACGGCGAATATACTGCAGTGCCAGGGTAAATCCAAACTAACGGAAGAGGATATCAGGTTAGTAAAATATATCTTCAATGCTCTACCGAAGTCTATGGATAGACACTGCAACTACGAGGAGAATAGTGAAAATTCTTTAGATGTGGAATTATGCTGAATTTGTTGATGATGCCAACTACTACGACGAAGTAACATAGTCTGATGACAGCTCGTATTCTATGAGTTTGTCATGAAAAAGAGCCGAAAAGAAATTGTTAGGGCGCAAGAAAGAAATTGCCTTCGGGAACACAAATGGGTCGCTTCACAAAATATAATTCACTAAATCAAGCTTTCGAAACGCTCCAAAAAGACTTAAATTCCTATGCCTGGAAAGTACAATTAGAAGTAGTCTCTAAAAGGGTAGTGTGGTATTAATAGTAGTATAAATCATCGCCGAGATCTAACTAGGAAGTTGATGTTTCAAGAATTCTCAAAGGCTTGCGCCAACCATATTAAAGTAAATGAATATATACTTCGACAATGGGAAGAAGAAACTAGTGTAGATTTCTGATTACCCAATTTCATAACATCAATACATTAGCTTTCAAACTTCAAAAGCCACTATTAAGCTACCAGTCGACACATTACAACTGTCATCTCAAACATTTCCACTTCAACGAGCTGCTCAATTACCTCAACAAATTTAGATATTACAAAAGTGAGAAAAATGTATTTATTAGCTGTTTATTTCTGTTTGACTATTGTTTTTCATACAATCTCCTTTAATGTCCCTTTCGTTAGAGTTTCCTATCATTTCCAAGTCGCGGAACCCCTGTAGCGAATAATTCATATTTATCCCCTGGTTTAATCCACCACATAAGAAGCAATAAAAATATGCATAATAACACAATAATAATCAGCTAGTAAGAGTGCATTATCGTATTGCACACATTTCATAGGTATTTACAAATAGTTTGGCTGTTAGTAACTTTGGAGTTGGAGCCGCGTTTGAGTTACTTGTCTTCCAACAGGCGCCTCCCCAGGTGGCGGATAGGGGAATGCCGAACAGATATGGTGGGTACCGGAAATATTCCGGGGCGGACCAAAACGAGTACTGCTGTCTTGCAGTTATTATAAAGGTCTACAAAGGCTGGGGAAGGTAAAACCGAACAAAAATATCATGGTGAAGGGAAGCAGATTCACCATTACCACCATGAGGCTGAAGATGAATGACATAGGAAAGGCTCAGAGATGGACAGAGGACGACATAAAAAAATAGTAACAGATGGTTCATAAATTCTTCTGGGCTAAAATATTCCGGAGACTAGTCCCTCATTTTAATCTCCGGACGGGTACTACTTCAGAGGGTTCCAAGAACAGAATTAAGAAAGATCTTAGAATTGGATCGTGGAACGTACGAACGTTATACAAAACGAGTGCTCTTCGGGTGGCGGTACGCGAGACCGAGAAGTACAAGCTGGACATATTAACGATACAGTAAGTCCAGTGGTGAAAGACACCATACCACTAGACCACGGGGACACTCACACCAACCGAAACCAAAACAAACTGAACCGTGTCGCCAGAGAACACAAAAGGTTCAAAACGGGATAAGCGCCGGAAAAAACAGCCTAAGTGCCGAACATCAGAACACTCCGGACGCTCCCCAGTGAAGCATCGCCAATCTTCATTATCAAAAGGTGCCGCAAAGTGTGCCTTTCCCCTAAAGAAGGGTAAGAAAGAAAGAAAGTAAACTTCACTTTCCCGTGGACAAGTGGGTAACGCTCATTTGTCCACTGGGTAACAAGTGGATGTTATTAAATTTTGCTTGCGAAAGTCCAAAACACGAAAGATGATTAAAAATTCACTGAGATGTCAAAAATGTCTTCCTGTGGAGACAACCAGAGAGCAGGCGATATGTCGAGATTTTAAGTTTCAAATATCGCTGCTTCGGTAAGCGAACATGGCTACGAAATTATATTTTCAATAAATATTCATATTGCTTGGGCAGGCACACTGATTTAGAAACGAAGGAAGTAATTTAAAAGTATACTTAAAATATATATATATGGAGAATCAGTGTCCTGCAGCGTCTTGTCGTTGTATCTTGTTCTAGTATATCTCTAACAAGGAGCACCTTCTTCATCGACAGATGACGAACGCAACGCGCAAGAACAAAAATAAACCCCAGAAGCCAATCAGAAAATAAGTAAGAAAAAAGGAAGACAGATACGTCACAAAGTAGTTCAAGAAATAAATCTTTACGCCAAGAAAGCTATACAAAAGAGAATCAAAAGATTAATCCATTGCTCGTAAACATGAGAAAAGAAATCTTTAAAGAATCTGGAAGACACTGCGATCACAATAGTAAGAACCTTTTGGTCTTGAAGCTAAACATGGAAAATTCGAAACAAAAATGAATAAAACAAATGGAACGGAGCTCCAAGGTCATCACAGTGGGAGGTTAAAGAAAGTATCCGACATGGAAAATACACTTACTACTATGGGGGAACTCAGTCACACAATTTTGGAACAGAATTCCCCATTAACAACAGCATCCTTCCGGCGGTTCAGAAAATAGATTTCGTGAACGAAAGACTATCGTACGCGATACGTACTTGATGGTACAACACAGTTTTAATAAATGTCTATACACCGACCGATGAGGCTGATGGAAACGACAAAGATATATCCTACGATTAGCTAAAAAGGCTGTTTGACCGATTACGGAAGTATAATTCGAAAATTGTGTTGGGCGATTTCAAAGCAAATGGAGGGAGGAAAGAAAAATATAGACTTACTATAGGCAAATACAGTCTTCACGGAATCACCATCATCGGAAAAAGACTCATAACTTTCGCGATCTCGAAAAACTTACTGGTAAAGAGCACGTACTTTGAACACAAAGACACACATAAATACACATGAGAATCTCCGGACGGAAAAACTCTCTACCAGATCGGTTACGTTTTAGTAGATACAGTAGAAGAAGACACACCAACGTAATGGACGTTAGGCCTTACAAAGGAGCGGAAGGTGACACCGACCATCAATTAGTGATCACAAAAGTAAGGAAAAGGTATGCGTCGAGAACAGAGAAAGCAAAGTATCAAAACAACTGAAACTCGAAGTTAAACCACTAAATAATCCAAATATAAAAGCAAATTACCAACCAAACATAAAAGCAAAGCCAACTCGAAATCTCAAATAGGTTCGAAATCCTAGCCGACTCGAGTAATAATAATGATGATATTAATAATGAAATTGATGTAAGTAAGATGTGGGAGGCAATTCGTGAAACAGTTGAGAGCGTAGGAAGTAACGTATAGTTGAGAAGAAACAACAGAAAAACAAACATCGATTTGATAAGGAATGCCTTAAGCTTCATGAGAAACGGAGACAAGCAAG
>JAGDQP010063819.1:0-11665 GCA_022664845.1 Lepisma saccharinum
TTCCTCAAACCACGCTGCAACAACTCCAGCTGTGTGAATGGGTGCATTATCATCCTGGAATATGGCGTCATTGTCCGGGAACAACATCCGGACCATAGGATGCAAGTGGTCTCCTAAAATTGCGACATAATCGTTGGCAGTGATGCGTCCGCGAAGTGTGACCACAGGACCCAATGAAAACCATGATATTGCGGCCCACAGCATCACCGTGCCGCCGCCATGTTTCACAGTTGGGCGGAGACACTGCAGATCATACGCTTCTTTGGGCGTTCTCCACACATAAACACGGCCCGTGGTTTGGAATAGGGTGAATGGTGACTCATCCGACTATACCACACGTTTCCAGTCGTCAACGGTCCAAGTTGCATGGTCGCGGCACCATTTGCGGCGTGCTAAAGCGTTCTGGTCCCTGATGAGAGGTTTGGCCCGTGCAACACGACCCCATAAGTTCATGTCATGTAATTCGCGGCGGACTGTGATTGTCGAAACAGGTTGGGGGAGGTGCTGATTGAGTTCCTCCGTCACTTGCGCCGCAGTGGCACGACGGTTCCGCGTGACAATGCGCTTTAATACCCGGCGTGCCCTGTCACTGATGCTTTTCTTCCGCCCACTGTTCCGCTTCCCCGATGTGGTTTTCCCGTGTGTTGTGTAGGCCGTCATCACCTTCGACACTGTCCCTGGCGACACACCTAACACACTAGCCACTGCCGTCACACTCACTCCACATAACCGCGCACCAACAATTTGCCATCTTTGAAACTCTGAGAGGTCTCCCATTTTACACTACCTCCGTCTGCTGCAGCCACGACGCCTGACGTAGTATGGAGACCGACCTAACACACCACCACCACCAGTCCGGCGCTGGGGTCGCCACGACACCACTGCCAACTCATACATCTGACGTGTTGCCAACTACAGGTGTTTCCATTATTCTGATAAGCATCTGTATATATATATATGAATATTGTTTCGTTGCACTTCTGTGGTATCAGTGCGATGAAATCCCATCACGTGCCAGGATTGTTTCATAGTACACTAATCCTCGCCAACTCCCACCCTTTTACTACAAGAGCCACTTGCGATCTGATGAGCTAAGTATAAATAGCATTTGGGAAGAGCTAAAGTGTGATCCCATGGGTGCCAATCGAAATGCCTGAGCGGGTTAAGGCGTTAGTCCAAAGACTCGTAGATCGTGGGTTCGAATCCAGCCTAGGGCATCGATGTTTGTGTGTATGATTTTAACTTAGATATAAGTAGTTTATTGGTCACTGCTATATTTAGTAAAAGATAAAAAGTAATGTAATAGTAAAAGGAATCAAACCCACTTTGGGTGAGAAATGTTAAAACAAAATTACGACGGTCACGTAGTCACTGCCGAGTGCCAGCAACAGTTGCAGGACTATCCCACTATGGGGATTACGAAAAACTGCTACAATGGACGAGTAAAGAATAATACTTGGATCGAGTTACGTCCAATAGTTAGCGGTCACGTACTGATGGCAACTTCGTTGACAGGCACGTAGCACCTCGAAGAGCACTCCTACAGTATCCCAGAGGAACTTGAATCCGCCGTTGAGCGGGTGAAGAGACCAATCCTTAAGAAGGAGACTAATTCTCTCTATGATCTCTCGAGAAGAGGTATAGGCTCTCGAGTGTAGGCTCTTACGAGAGAGGACTGTCCTAGGACCGTTCATTCACTTCACTATCCACACTCTAAAATTATCTGCACTGCACACTTGATATCGTTTTCTTGGTTCGTGAGTCCCTCCACCATCATATTCATAGCTCGCTGGACCAGCTTCCACGAAGGTAAATTCTCCGCTGCAAGTAACATAAAATTGTCCTATCCCAGTTCATACTGCACGACTGATCTTATGTTTTTGAAGAGTATTGCTAGATACATGTGTCTTCACCAAATTTATCCATTGTGCATAGGTCTTCCGTGTGGACCGCCATAATCGACATTGGTCCAGTGAGACTTTGCCTTTATTGCCACCGGTGATTGGGTCTACAAGCTCCACTATTTTCAGAATTGGCTTCCTTAAGCATAGGTAGGGGCAGTTTTTAATATGTTTCTTGTAGGCATCACTCGATTCGTGACTCTGGACAAATACCAAGTCGCCCTCTTGTACACACAAAACTTCTGGATGTTGCCGCTTCCACTTGGGAATTCTCTTTCTCAGCCGCCTTTTTCCTTCTGATATCTGCCATTATCAACTTTGTCTTCCATAGCTCATCCCTATCTCGTATGGGGAGGACTTCTAATTGCCTCCAGATTGGTGTCAAGGTTTCAATGTTCAGGTATAACTTTGTTGGGGCCAAATCAAAATTTCCACTTAACGAATTGTTTAGGAGTTCAACAATCAGAAGATCCTGGGAATGATCCCAGTGGTCGCCTACTGTGACGGAGGTTTCTCCAGGGTTTTCTTCGGTCACACCACGCAATTCTGATATCTCCGAAAATGAATTTCGTTGCCTTCTCAGATGAAACTGGTAACCTAACCTACCTGTACCTAACCAGAAATATACACGCGTCTTACGTGTATCAAGAGACAAATAGTATTAAGTATTTGAGCTCATGTAAGCTATAGGTCCCATTAGCTATATTTTCCCATTCAGTAGTTAAATTTCGCGTACTATTTAAATTCCCGTAGTGCTTGAATTCAATTTTAATGTAGCATAGTGAAAATCATGTAAGATGCAAAAGTTTTATTTATAACTATTACATTCAATTTACTACTGAATTTAGTGAGAGTAAAAAAATATCACATTTCTTCTACGGGATTCGAACCGCCGACTCTAAAAATCAAAATAATACTTTTTAACCAAATGTGTCACGAAACCAATAGGTGGAGTAACTCACTTCAATACGTATTAGTAGCATTACAAAATTAGCATGCGTTCCACCTATTTGAATAATTGTGGTAGTTAAGAAGGTGGTTTTGGTGTTTTGAATTTATTGACATGTGTTGTGCAGGAAAACATATTAACTTTTTGTCTAGTAATTACGAATATTTATCTTTTTTCCTTGTTTTCTGTCCTCAAAAGTCACGAGTAGGTCATTAGTACACTAGCGGACAAAATTCGTTTTTGAATACGACTTCACCTAGTCAGCTGTTAGTCACTCGTTAGTACAGCGTTAGTCGCTTCAAAAAATGTCTCTGAATACGGCTGGAAATGTTTAAAAGAACAATGATTTGCCTACTGTAGACCTATCGCTTGCAAAATAATATTTGGGTAGGTCTACACATGCAATAAATCTGGAACCTTCGACACACATGAAAGACTCCTGTTGTAAAATGGGGCTTGATGACACAAACGCTGCAACAATACAAGTACTTCACTTTAGTTTATTTTCTCTGTGTATTTGAGCCTTCCTGCTCGTTGGAGTATGGCAAGTGTTTAGCGATATCGTTTGTTAATAAAGACAACGGGGGAAGGGGGGCAAGCGAGCGTCCAGGGTACCTAAATCTAACTATTGAACAAGAGGTGTACGACAGACAGTATACAGTGTTTCGAAGGAGGATTGGCGTGCGTAAATTTGCACTGCCAGGTGCGAGTACTGGTTTGTATAAAGTTTATGTAATATCTATATATTACTTCGAAAGAAAACTATGCAAAGCACCACGCCATGCTTTACCCCGGCTTAATTGTTTGTTTGATATTAACATTCTAAATGAGCTGGAAAGCTTTCATGGACAGAACCAACAGTTCTTGGTAAAGTGGGCTCCGAACCACTCCTACCAAGAAGTATTCAAATATTCAAATCTATGATATACCAGAAATCATCTAATATTCGAATAGTCTGAGCTCTAGTTCTGACGTGCTTTCATTGGCACGTGTATAATTGGTGTTCATCCTCATGAGGACTGGCTTAATTTCCATATCATCATTCTTAGATCCTCACCATCATTAGTTCTCAATTTTGCCCTCGCTTTCATCCAACCTTAACTTTAGGTGAGAAATTCAACCTCGACCTCGAGATGGGACTTCATCCTCGACCTCACTTAACATCAACCTCAATCTACCAAGCCGCCGTAGCTTAGTGGTAGAGCGTTGGCGTAGCGTTCTTGAGGGTGTGGGTTCAATCCCAGCGACCGGCCATGCTGACTGAGATTTTTCTAGGGGTTTTCCTCAGTCGCACCAGGCAAATGCCGGGATAGCACTTCTCCTCATTCTTCCTCAACCTATTCCGGCCTGAGCCTTAGATGCTTAAAGACCATAAATAAAATTAAAATTCTACCTCAATCTGACTCAATCTCAACCTTATGATGAAACTTCCATCTCGACCTCACTCAACCTGAGCCTCACGACGAACTTTAACCTCGATCTCACTCAATATCACGAGGAACATGATCCCCAATCTCATTAAAATCTCATGATTTAACTTCAACCTTAGTCTCAATCAAATTCGTCCTCACAACGGAGTTTGAACCTCGGCCACACTCAACCTCAACCTTGATCTGACTACCTTACAATGAATCTCCACCTCAAAACTTAAAGAGGAACTTGAACCTCTATCTCTTTCAAAATCACGATGAAACTTCAAACTCGACTTTACAAACTTAAGCTAGCGTCTAGAGGTCTGGGAGAGATGAGATTGAGGTTGGGCCTCGTGAGGTTGAACACCTGAGTGCGGTCGATGTTGAAGTTCCATCGGGAGGTAGAGGCTAAGCGAGGTCGATGTTGAAGTTTCATCGTGAGGTTGAATCTAAAATTCCTTCGTGAAGTTAAGATTGAGGTTAAAGTTTCCTCGAGTGGTTGACGTCGAAATCCCGCGGGGAGGTTGTGATTTAGTGAGGTCGAGGTTGTGGTCCGATGATGAGCTTTAGTTTTAGTTAGGTCACGATTGAAGTTCTATCGTGAGTTGTAAGTTAAGTGAGGTCGAGATTGAAGTTCTATCGTTAGGTTGAGGTTCTATCGTCAGTTCTAGGTAGATAGAGTCCATCTGAGGTTTAGTGAGGGAAGGTGAAGGTTCAATCGTGAGGTTTAGATTGAGTGATGACGATGTTGAAGTTTCCATGAAGTTAAGGGCGGTTGAAATTGAACTTCCAAAGTAAGGTTCAAGCTGAGTAAGATCGAGGTTAATGTTTCATCGTGAAGTTGAGAGAGGTCGGAGTTAAAGTTCTATCATAAGGTTGAGTTTGAAGTTTTATCGTGTAGCTGAGGTTAAAGTCATCGAGGTTTTAAGGTTACCTGAGGTCGAGGAAAAGCCATCGTGAGTAGAGGTTGATTACTTATGCATATTATGCACAATTTGATGTAATATAATGGACACTGTATATTTGTATAAGTAGAATTTAAAATAGGTTGGCAACACTGATAACGATGGTGATTTGGAACAGGGACAATCACAATATGTGTTAAATAATATTTTTTTCAAAAAAGGTTAGCAACACTGACAATCTGGACACAATATCATATTTGAACTCCTAATGCACGTAATGCATTTCCTAAGGTAGGAAAAATTACTCTCCTTGCAGATAAAGAAGAATAGGACGATTAACGAATATTGGTTGGAAGATGAAAATAAAGAATGTAGGTGTTTAGAGTACAACTATACAAACAAATCATTGACCTGAATCGTCTAGTTTTCTTGTACTTCTTTAACACAGAACAACTGTAACATGTGTTGCGAAGGTTTTTAGAAGTGAAATGTGTGGTGCAGTGGTTCCGTCTTGACCTTTCATTCGTACGGCCCGGGTTCGATCTCCAGTCAGCGCCGTGTTTTTCGACTAAATGATAGCTTCAACTATTTACAGAACTCAATCAGTGATTCTTCTTGGATTGGAGGGAGGACAAGAATCATCACTAGCTAGGGTCAGAAGGTAAATCGTGTGTTTGCGTTTGTTCTTTAGGATAATAATAAATCAATCCAGTTTCAATGTTTTCATTGATCTTTCTCTATCCTTCTCTTTCTTTCCATGACTTCGTCAATTTTTCTTTCTTTCTTTCTTACTCATTCCTTCTCCTACACACACTCTCTGTCATCATGTGTGTGTGTGTGTGTTTATTCTATCTCTGCAGATTATTATAAACATTAGTTTATTCGTCTCGTGAGGAAAATGGCCCGCTACAACCTCATTCAGGATAAATGGCCGTACTAGAACATTTTGATTGCTAAGCGAACGCTATAGCAACTGAGCCACGGCCACTTGATCCATCTCGGTCTTCATGTCGATCTATCCACACGGCATTAAAAGGCAATATGCCGATTAACAGAGCGACAGGTTTATATATTATACTCGTTGGGTTTGCATCTTATTTATAGCCTTTAGGCACCTGTGGATGCGATAGGGAGTCGGCCAGGTCCTACATTGAAGGTACCATTCCGGTACATGTCTGGTGTGGCTGAGAAAAACACTGGGAAAACCTAAGTCAGGACAATCGCCCGCTGGTACCGAACAGAGGACCTCCCGAATACGAAACTAACGCTCTACCAAGGAAGGTATGGCCGTTTGGAACAAAACATTTTCATATCGATGTTTATCACACGCACGCACGCACACACACACACACACAAATATTTGTCTGTAAAGAGAAAGATCTTAATTTATCTCAGATATTCTTTATATGATACTGAAAGATCCATTCTTTTGTCAGTATCTGTTGAATCTCTCTCTCTCTCTCTCTCTCTCTCTCTCTCTCTATATATATATATATATATATATATATATATATATATATATATATAGATAGATAGATAGATAGATAGTAGATATAGATAGATAGATAGATAGAGAAAGAGAGAGAGAAAAATTACATTCACTGTAACTTATAACTTGGCACGTAACATATTTTGTGTATTTTGCTACTAACGTCTTCTTTGTAAATGATAAACGTAAATAACAACATATAAACAAAAATTATAAAACATAAATATCGAGCCCCATTTTTAAGAACTGATAGAAACAGGCGTTTTCTCCTGCGTTTAGCGTATAACATTAGTGTTCTATGGAATACTCGATTCATTAAGAAATAAATAATTACCTAGTAACCATAGGTTTTAAAGTTCTTTTTCGTTTCTCCATGTTCGGTAAGTATCTTTTCTACTGGACAATTTACACTCTTCAGTAAATTTGAACTAGTGATTCACCTAAAGTAAAAATAGTATTACGTTTCCTCTTTTGATGTTTGAAATGAGACTCTCTAAAGGTCTTTTATTATTTGCTTCATACTACAGGAAATCATAAATACCTTTCCAGAACCTAGGACATGCGATAACGTTTTCTCTTAGAGAAAAGAAAATTCCAACCCTTGCTTGTTCACGCACACACTCTACGTTAGTTGGGTTGCCTAACTTGTAGGCTTAGAGCAAAATCGTGTATAATAAAGTTGTTTAAAGATTATATTGGCCACGATAGTACATGCAAATTCTCGTTAACGCGAACTTCTAATTTTACCAGCATCGGCTTACGACTGTTATTTTATTAGTCGCTTATTGGACGCTTGTCCAAACACCAGTCAGCTACGGCGTATCTCGCTCAGATCGTGACTTATTTAGTTAACGAAACTGAATCTTGGTAATGAGAGTTGTTTTAATAGCAGAGAAGAATGATGTCACAACTCATCTACAAAATGTTACGCTACGATCAGTTCATTTATGTTGATCATTAAATAATTTAAACCTCTGCACCACGTAACCTTTAGTTTAGTAGTGTATGCGTGTGAACAGTTCTATTAACGGATTTAACTCTTCATTTCTCATTAAAGGAACTAATGTTTTCCTTTCAGTGTATAAGATATCACCCCTTTTTTTAAAAAAAGAAATATAAGTGTGATATCCTAGGTTTACTTGGCAAACTAAAATTATAGTAACAATTTTGACAGAACACTGTCGATACATTTTAAGTTCAATAATCTGAACGAAAATAAGTTTCACATGATTCTTAGCATCGTGTGTTCTTTGTAATCTAAACAAAGCAGGCTATAATAGAGTCAAGAGAGACAGAACATTAGTTAGGACAAATCATAATACTTACATGACCGCTAAGGAATAACTTACAATAACCTACGTCACTGCTGTTTATTTGACTAACAAATTGCTCAAAGAATTAATATATTAAACAAACGTTTTACTGAACTGGATGAGGAACTAAAATACTGATAAGCAACTGGAGTTCCACCCGCTTGACACATAATCGTCAAATGAGCACGCAGAACTTCCTCATTTTTAAAGAATTGGGATTCCCAACGATTCTACAAAATATCTGAATTTTATTTCCTTCATAAATAACAGACGTAACGGTAAAAAGGCAAAGCTATCCTCTGTGCGATACGCACGCGCCGTGAACGGCGCATGGGGAATGTGGAGTTAGCGCTCCACATTTTCTTGACCTACAGTACTAAGTGAGGTAGGGTTGTGAGTCCCACGCTCGACCGCCTTTACCTTCCCAAGGTGCCCAGGAATACCAAGGACACTCCGGTACTTAATTTGATAGCAGGCTGAGTGCACATCAGAGCGCCAGGCATGGAACCACTGCGAGAAAAGCCTCGGGTGTCCTGGCCGGGATTATTTTGCTGTTTTGTTGATCGATTGAATTGTTATTAACATCCTAAACGATTTGGTAAGCATCTAAGGGCGTCATTTATAGTTTTGGGGTAAAGTGGGCTCCAAAGTACCCACATAGCAGAGTACGTCCCTGGGACGTCTCATTTAGATCTTATTACCGTCAGAATGGTCCTGCTCCCATAACGATGTCCTAAGGACGTCCGTGGGATAACTCTGTGGGCAATACAAACAGTTCATCCCGTATGGATGTCCCCTGGATGTCCCCCGGAAAGCCGTGCGGGATTACCTACCTGGAATTTCTATAAATTAAATCGACCTTACTATTATTATTATTTAATTAATTATAACTATACGAAGGATATGCCTTCGTATAGTTATACGAAGGATTAATTATAACTATACGTCCCATGGATGTAAACGGGACTTAAACAGGACGTCCTACGGACGTCCCGATATCCTGCCAGGAGATCCGTCAGATATCCCTGGGACGTCATATTGCTATGTGGGTACTTCGTTCAATAGACTTCGGCGGGAATTAAGCCCGTGATCATGTTTACAGAACGCGAGCTTGTTAAGTTCTCGGTGCGCGCTTGTCGTTTAGTGTTTCATTCGTAAACAGTCAGCAATAAATTTGCTCTCAGATATCTCGTAACTCAAAACATTGGGTAATTTTCTAAGTTTCAACTTGTGTGTCAATCTTACACTTCCTGATTATATCTCTTTCTGTATATCGCACTGATATGTCTTATCAAATAACCACTTCCTTTCAGTTTACATACGTTCTTCCGTCTTCAACATATGTTTTTTCTCCTCCTGAACTTCCACTCGTCTAGAACTCTCAGTGTGTTATTTGTAAATGATTCAAATGTTGCTTTAGTCCTCGTTATCATTTATTGAAGTTTCATCGCTATTGGTCGACATTCGAATAGCGACCCAGATTCAAACCTTGCTGAAGGTCAACTACAACAGGCGAATGCAAACGTGATACCTTGAATTAAGGTCAAGGTCACTCATTGCAAGCTTTTGAATAAAGTTTCTTTAAGTATAAAATTAAAACAAAAAATTCTATTTAAATGTTAGTTTTACAATAGTATCCACGGGATATTAGATAAGAAAGAATTCATAGTCTTCAGGAATGATTCCAATTCATCATATTCAGTTCTAGATTGTCTCATGAAAGTATTGTTAGAATACCGAAACTTATTGAATATTTTTTATTTTTCAGTAAAATTTGGTGTACGTCTTGTCAGCGCGTATTATTAATTTTAAGTAATGGACACAAGGTCAAATTTTAGTTACATACGCCGACCTGATAGTTGTGTGGGTTAGGGCGCTAATCCAGCGACTCGAAGGTCCCGGGTACGAATCCCGGCTGGGGTATGGGTATTGTGATTGTTGATTTTAACTAGAACATGACGGATAATCGTGGAGGCCGAAGTCAACATTTGCTAGAATAGCCCATACAAAATAAAGTTTATCAAAGCATTTTTAGTTACAAACAATTTTAATTTGTTAATTCAATGAAAGGATATTTTTGGAATACATAAAAATATGGCTACATGACAATAATACTTTAGTCTGCCAAAACAACAAACGAAAAAGCTATAAAATGCAAACCTAATATGTTGGTCGACGTACTAACGGTACGGTAGCTCCCACCCGGTGGACATGGAGAAACAGAGGTGATGTATTGTTCTACGAGGTGTAAGTTAAAATCTGTATGACTAGTCACCTGTGGGCCACGTGCCAATTAACATAGGTCGAATGGGCTCTCTTTGAGGTCATTTGAGAAGATGGGCCAATTTTTATCGGAAAATGGTTCAAATTTCACAACTTCATCCGGAAATTAAACTTCATCTAGAAATTATAGTTAGGCCCGGTTCACACTTGCGTCACGGGAGCCGTGCGGCGACTGAAATAAATGGAGTGGTTCACACAGCAACGAAAACTCTGCGGCCGCGGAACGGTTCCGCAGACCTGCCGCATCGCCCATAGCGGTGCGGCAACCGCAAGTTCCTTAGGGCCATTGCACAGCATTGGATGGTTCACACTAGCGGAGAGCAGACGTGCGGTTTGTTTCTTTTGGAACATTTTTTTTTTTAATCTATTCTCTTTTTTTTTCAACTTTTCAATTATAAAAATGGAGATTCTTCATATTTTTCTCTATTTTAAGTAGAGAATTATAAGTGCAATAATAATAATAATAAAATTAAGTCTGACCGAATATTAAAATGAATAATTGGAGGTATAAATTGATAGCTTATTTTGTATTAAAATGGTGTTATCCTTACTTACTTACTTGCTCTTGGGCTTACGGAACTCGCAAGTTCATCGCCGCAGTAGCGAATGATCTCCATCGGGCTCTATCCTTAGCAAGATCAAGCCAGTTTTCACTACAGACACTTATTTCTCCAAGATCCCTTCTAATATTATCCTCCTAACGTCGTCTCGATCTACCCAACGATCTCTTTCCCTCCGGCTTTCCAACCAAGATGGAATATAGTCTTCGTTTTTCTCCCATCCGAGCTACATGCCCTGCCCGTTTTAGTCGTCGTGATTTCATTATTCTTACAACATCAGGTGAGTCGTACACTCCGTGGAGTTCTTCATTATGCAGTCTCCTCCATTCTCCAGTCATCTCATCCCGTTTCAGTCCGTATATTTTTCTCAAGACCTTAATTTCAAACACCTGTAATTTATGTTAATCTACTAAGGTCGTACTCCAACTTTTGCAACCGTAAAGTATATTACCGGCAGAATGACAGTTCTGTATATTTTCAATTTCAACTTCCTTGATATTAATCTCGGGAAAAAATGATAAATCGGCCAGTACAGGTTCTTCGAAGTGGTAGAGTTCGAGTCCAAGAGAGACATAAAAATGTCAGCCTTTAAATAATAATCTAAAAAAATATGAACTTAAACAAAATAATGGTAGCAAACCATGCTTGGCAAAAACTGTCCCAAAAAAACAGTTTTTTTTGTTTCAAACAGTTCTTTTGTTTATACACTTTGCTTTATTTATTTATATTAACTAACTAACTAACTCTATGGCTTATGGAACTCGCAAGTTCATCGCCGCAGTAACAAACGTTCGCCATTGGATTCTATCCTGGGCAGTATCAAGCCAGTTTTCATCACGAACACCTACTTCTC
>JAGDQP010063820.1:0-11665 GCA_022664845.1 Lepisma saccharinum
TATGAATATGTAACTAAACACAACCTGCTACTTGTTAGCCAGTCCGGTTTTCATAGGCACTATAGCACTACTACTGCATTACTCTAAGTTGCAGAAGTGTTACAGGTAATTATTTCCTGTCACGTTGCAGTACTAGTTCCCCTTGATCTTACAAAAGCATTTGATTTAATGCAACACGAATTATTTTTAGCCAAACGTAAATACTACAAACTAGCGAAGTCTTTTCTCTTCTGGTTCCGGTAATTTTATATGATAGAAAACACAGAGTAGTTTACAAAATTCAAACTGGTACTGTCTGAACCAGCTTCAATGTAGAGTGGGATCCACAGTTTCTATATTAGGTCCTTTATATTTTCTTTGTACTCGTCTGACCTATCTCGGACAACTGAAGCATGTTCAAGTTCATTCTTACGCTGACGATACACATAGCCTGCTAAACAGGGAAGTGACACTTCTTAATGATGATCCAAACACTATCAGTGATTGGTGGGTAGGTAACGGGTTATTAGTTAAACCACGAAAACGTACATTCACGGTCATAAGAACAAAAAATTACTTAAAGAGTATAGTTACCGATGAAAATAAACTTAACGTAATGTACAAAAATACACCACATTTCAAAGTGCTTAGAAAACTAGGAGTCCAGATGGATGAAAATTTTCCTGGAGCACATCCCAACAGTATGTTTACAAACTACGTGGATACTTCAGAAAAATAAAACAAAAATGTCTTCTCTGTAATCTTTCATTATTTATTTTCATTACTATGGTGTAGCTTGCGGACCGGGCTTAGCCCTGAGTGAGGTAAGATACAAGACGCTTGCGTAACATTTACGTTAGTATTGGATTGTGTAGATCGGAACATGTTCTACCAAAACTGAATATTAAAAATAAACTTAATATGTCAAGGAGACGTTACTTGTATTTTTGTACTTGTACATTTTAACATTTAAAATAAAAAAGCTCCTTTATACTTAGCATATAAACGTAACACCCAAAGATCTATTTATTAGTACTCAACAAATAATATTAAACCGCTTAATGTTCCCTGTTTTATATTCTGTAAAACATCTAGCTCTTTTTTTTTTGTTTGGCAGCAAGAATATGGAATTTCCTACCATTCAGTATTACAAACTACAACATACAGTGCATTTACAGAAAAAGTGAAACACTTCCTTTATTCGAATTGCTAAGAATGAACACTGATAATGAAGCCTGACAAATTCACCCACTTGTACTGTATAATTAAGAAGATAATCATATATATGGTGTCCCTAAGATAATGGTGTAAACCTCGGGACGTGATTCTTTACATTAAAATAGGAAACACATTTCATTGAAGAAATTGGATATTATGCCTTTTTTGGATCTACAGGCGGTTGACGGTACCTTGGCATTATCAGAAACTACATCATATCACGGTATATAATTACGTAAGCGGTGTCGGCTTAGCAAATCACAATCAAAGTAGTACTCGTTACGTCTAATTAAGCAATGATTATGGTTGAGAGAGTAACGCATAGACAGGTTTTGCAAAGTATTTTATTGTCAAGCAATTAAAGGGTGTATATTAATAGGAAAAGAATATAAATTTGCTCTATGCTGCATGCACCAATTATAAACATAACTTAAATAGGTCTATTGGGTACCCTTTGATTGTGATTTACTCCGGCGACACCGCTTACATCATTATTTTTCTAGCTATGACGTCATTTGTGACGATACCACCGAGTTTTGAACGCCTGTAGCTTCCGAAATTACGCACAATTTTGAATTTCTTGAAAGGATTTTTCCTCATGCTTTGATCTGAAAAATCACCCCCCAAGGTTTGCGCCATTATTTCAAGAACCCACTGTAAATTTGAAATTAGTAATTTTTCTCGTGAATATGTAAACTGTTGACAGTAATAAAGGATTTGTATGCTTTGTGCATTTTGTATATTAAGTATGTTACTGTTTGTGATACTTATAATTACACAAATATTAGTAGATGATGTATTAATGCACATGCTTCTTCATCAAGATGTTAAGAATCTCATACTCTCACTATGGATGTACTATATGTGCGTGTTGTTGAAGGAAACAACAAGGAATACATGCATATAATTTTGTACGACGTAGGTTTCTGTATTATATTTTATGTTTACTTACTGTGGTTCTAGGAGTCGCCATGATTCAGGCGGTAGCGCGTCTGACTACGAATTGGGCTGCCCAGGTTCAAATCCCGGAAAGGACACTGGGAACCCTTCGCGCAGTGTTCCCATGCCAGGCGCCCCGAGGTGTACTCACCCTTCTATCACATTGAGTACTAAAGTGCCCTTGGAATTCCTGGGCACCTTCGGAAGTAAAGGCTATCGAGTGTGGGACTGACCACCCCACTTCAGTTCGTGCCGCAGATCGAAAATATGTGGAGCGCAGCCTTCATATCCCACATGCGCCGTTCACACGGAATACCTGTACTTTTTACTGTATTTCTACTATATTACACAACAGTCTCATTTAATCGTATTACGATTAGATGAATTTCCGGATTAACCGTATCCCGGCTCACACTATAAAAATTTGAGACACAACGTTCATCCAAAACTGAGCTGTATCAACTTTTTTGGATTAACCTACTTTCAACCAGTTTTCGGTTAGTAGTAAAAGATCGTCCAAAAACTGGTAGTAAAAGTTTACCTCGCAGAAAAATCCTTAATAGATTAATGATTAACTTTATGTCACGTTCGGTGTTTGTATCCCCGATAAGAGAAAAAAAAAACAATCTTACTTGATTTTCTAACGTACGTCTTTGAGTTTTATTAGAAACGAAGAAAATGTAATCTACCTTTAACATTAGAAAACTGTTGAGGTCGTTGAGTTTCGACCCAGGGCCCCTTAAAACACTGGTCAGATGTTCTTTATATATATATATATATATATATATATATACAAATTTAAACAAAGTTTGATTAAAATCTTTTTAAAAAATCTTTAAAGGAGGCAAATCTCATCTAATACCTTCCCGGGAGGCAACGTACCAAGAATAGAAGATACCTTCCCTCGCTGAATTGCGATACTGAGACGCAGGATTACGAAGGTGGTCATCACCCGAAACTATCTCTATTCGACGACCAACCTCTTTAATAAAATTAAGGCTTGCCGTGTCCCAAGTACCACTTGATCCAATTGCGATCGCAACAAAAATAAACTGAGCAAGTAGATTAGAGTACTTCCGATTTTTATCGGCCACTGTACTAGTAGCTGCACCACCCGCTTTCAAAGAAGAATGAGTAACATTTAAAATGGCGAAAGTATCATCGCAGTTGAAATACCATAACATAGATCTTCCTCTTTTCCATGGAACTAGTGTCATTCCATCAGGCATCTTACTGTCGGATCGGCTACAGCCAGATTGTTCTCGTACCGATGGTAAATAAGCAGAAACTAGAGCTCTGAGGATATCATTGACACTAGAATGACGCATGTGTCTACCAGCACTCCTGACGCGGAAGAGACCGTTAAGGCCTCGTTGATTCACGAGTGCTTACAGGCTGGACAACGGTGAGGTACACAGACGTCTGCTCCTAAACGTACGGCAACAGCAACACCGAGGCTTTCATTCGAAAGATGTAGACCAAGAGGAGGAGAAGGCAAAGCTTGGAGCCACGCACCGGACTCAGATGAATACGCTTCTAGTAGCCTGGCTTGATCTTCAAGACGAGTAGCGGTTTGCAGTAACTGCGATTGTGTACGTTTGCTGATAGGATCGTCCCAAGAAGACTGAGAGCTATTGACATCCAAAAGGGGATAATTTAATCCACTTAACGTAGACCATTTTGCTGAACAATCTTGAATTGCGGCGTCCGGGTCGAGACAAAGGCCCAGTAGAAAGGTAGACTCAACGAGACGACGAGAGCCATGGAAAGACGCTAAAAAGGATGGAATCGCCAAATCCATGGCCCGACGAATGCCAAGTCCACTTGACAGAACGGACAGAGTAGCCTGTAACAAAGCCTGTTTCTTATTGTGTGTTATGCTTAATTTTTATTGTGTATTTTAAAATGATTGTTTGTTTTGTGTGCTTGGAAATCCTCATAGATGTGTCTACTCTTAGTTAATTTGAATTTTGGCCGATAGATGTCAGCAAGAACTTAATTATGTATATGAATGATGCTGCCATCTATAAGTAGGTCAGTGGAGCCCTTCGAACAGCTTTTTTAACACCTTTTTTTATCATCGTTCTTTTTTACCTTGTGATCAAGATGGTGGACATTCAATGTGCAACAATAATTTCGTCCAAGTTCAAGTGATATTTTTTATCGTTATTTGTTGTGCTACGAAGTTAAGTAAAAAAAAGGGCAAAATATATAACCAATAGAAACGATTGCATGTTTTATTTAATAATAAGTCCATAACTTGCTAAAAAAGTTGCAAGGAATCAACAAAGCCTTTCTACTCAAAGAACAATTAAGGATCGATTCGAGGCCTGCCTGTAAAACTCAATCGTAACTCTGTAACAATTACTCTTCCTGCCAAGAAGGAGAACAACATAAAAGTACATTAAACGGGGGATGGAAAAAGATGCACGAAGTAGATAGAATGCTGAATGTGCTGAAATCAAAGATAAGTGGAAAAAGAAAAATTCAAGTTTAGAAATCTTCTCAATCAGTAGACTGCGAAGAGCCTCTTTAGAGATAGTGGAGCCAAGTAGATATGCTAAAGCAGAAGTCATAAATCGTATTCCAGGATCCAAGTCCATGAATCTTGAATAAAGAGTATCGTTCTGGCCTTGCTAAACGTTTAGAAAACTAACTTCGCACTCTGAAAATTCAGATGTAAGCCAATTACTGAAGATGCATCCCGGATGTTAAGTAGAAAGAACTAGGTCTGGATCGTCCGCTATAGTGCCATCATCTAATTACCATAAGTTATTTATAAACATTTATTGAAAAATGTCAAGAAATCTTGAATACAACAACAAGGTTCAGATACAAGTCAAAGAAATAAATAAAATGGATAACTTGTCATTTCCATTCGCAAGGCCAATACATAACTTTGAACGTCAGTAATGTCCGTTCCATAGTGTAGTATATATAAAGTTTGGGCTATCAGCCACATCGCCATTTTGATTCTTGGAGGAGGAAAAATTCGATAACCTGGTTGACGAAAGATTCTATCAAACTCTATCTTTGATATACCAGAGCATTATTCTTCCAAATATCTGCTTAAAATGTTCCCATACCATCACTTTATTTTTACAAATCACTATGAAAACCAGTCTCCGGCTGATTACAACGTTCACACTCTTCAGTTACACCTATCCCTTTCTTGATAAATTACATTTATTATTATATAAATGATTAAAATATATTAATAATAGGTGATGTAAGGGCGGATTATAGGAAAGAAATGCTATATTTTTACAAAGTGATGCCCACGGACTTCCTAAGTTCAGTTCCATATGACTAGGAATATGTCTAATAGGTTCCATAAACCTCTGGTAAAGATTTTCCACAGAGGATTGGTCTAGAGATATTTTCGAAATCGTCCCATACGTAATGTCAACAATTAACTCAGCAAAGATGTCCATAGGACCCTTTATCGCTCTCATATTAACAGAAGTGGATAAATGGACATTACGTAGGGCTAACAACATGGAGTCGTAAGATATATTTTCATTCTGTACACAGGATAGCTATAAGGCGATGGGTCAGTAAGGCCTTTGACTGGAGTTGAACATTTTTCAAATTAGTTCCGCCTTCAGACAGGATCTTATATAGATCCATAGATAATATCTTTGGACACGAATCATTTCGTCTCGCCAAATAAAGTAATTACAGATTTTCTTTACCTTAAGCCAAAAAAAATGGACAATAGCACTATCTGGCATTGGTAGTATATTTTGCTAAATTAAAATATTTACAAACCTACAGCGGTCCAAATGGAACATTACTATTTTGAAAAATACGGAAATTCTGTTCCAAAATCTGCATGAGCGTATGCTCTATGTGTCTTCTACCATACTGGATATTATGGAACCAGGTCAAACTTAGAATTTTCATTTGATTAGACATCTTGACCGGTTTCCACAAATCGTTAAGAAAATATTAAAATTAGTAGCCTGCGTTTTTTTCCGGATTTATAGCAATGCCTGAGATGGTTTCAAAAACTTTCAGAGGTCCACAGTAAGTTCACATCGTCTGCATACACTAAGCTGCAAAGAGGGTCGGACAGAAGAGATATCCCGATAATACCACTTGAAACGAATACATCAGAGGGGCCATTGCCAGAGCGAAAACCTGGAAGGCCGTAGCACAGCCCTGAACTGTTCATTTCTCTAATTTTATTCTATGGCTAAACTGTCCATTAATGAACAGTTTTACAAATCGATTGGAATATATCTATTGTATTAAATTAATAAAACGTTGGAGAATGTGAATCAGACTGAGCACTTCAAACAAGAAGAAATGGCTCACACTGTCGTGTACACAGTTAGTCAATTTTAAAAAGTACAAAGGGGGAAGAAGACATTTGTTGGCTGAACATATAGTATCACAAAAAAGCATTAATTGTTGATAATTGGGGGCACGCACTTTATTCCACTTTAACTCGGGTGAAGTACTGAGGGAAAAACCTTAGAGAGTCTATGTAATATATTTTTAAAAAAGTTCACAGTCAAAATTATGGAGCTGAATCATCTGACAATTAGCTACAGATTCAATCTCACCATGTTGACGTGTAAGAATTCCAATACTGGTAAAAGGATCTCCAGTCACTGGGGGACTTCATCAATAGGAGTTATAAACTCTCAATAATTCAGGCAAGAGAACATATCTGTTTTTCCCTATCCATGGCACCGAAAGTCCATCTAGCCCTTCGCAAGCAGTAAGATTTAGAAATTTGAGAGTATTTTGTATTTCTAACATCGTATACGGTTGTTGGAGCACCCTTTGCTCATCTACACTCAAAGTGTTTAAATGCAATATTTCAAAAGACTGAAATATATCAACACTGTGAGTCTCAGTTCTCTAAAATAATTAATATATACAGAACCAATAGCAGGATAAACATCTGGACTAGAAAATTGAATACCTTGAACATTTTGAAATACATTTATAAAGTATTGTTTGTTCCTTTTCAGGTCTTTAAATGTTGTTTTTCAATTACAATTTTCAGAAATCCCACATTGGTAAAGGGAAGATATTTTTTTTTTAAACCAATCGTTTTAACTTTATACAATAAATTAATTTTTGCTTGGATTTGCCGCACTTTTGAAAGTAACAGTAGATCTTCCGTCGCTCTATCATTATATGCTTGCAACAACTCGTTATAATAATCATTCAGTTTCTTTTTAGCCGCATAATATTAGCGACTGTATTCTTTGTAATCGTATGGATATTGATTTTTTGACACCACGTTTTCAGTTCACCCCCAGGGCGACTCATAAACCATGACACCCCTTGATGAATTTCTGTCGTTAAGGCACTAAAGTATTCATCCTACAAAAAATCTTCGTTTAACCGCCTCAAGAACGTTCTACACGAATAGAACACTAAGGACCATTCCATATGGATTAGAAAGAAACCTAAGAAAAAATGGTCGGACACTCCTATTTTAATCTTCTTTATGTCCTTTAAAGTAGAAAGCATATTTTTAATGACGAAAATATATTCCAATTTGCTGCGAAGCTGACGATGAAGATAGTAAATAACTGGATTTTAGGATTCAGATGGGTCCACACATCTTGTAATTGGAAAGATTCGATTATATTTTTAAGGTTTTTGCTATAGTTCTGTTTAGCTGTCGTATCAAAGCGACTATAAACCACGTTGCAGACGCCCATGACAACAACGTTGTCATTAGATGGTAACACTGCAGCAGGATCGTTGATTTTTCAAAATAGAGTTCTCGTCTGCAGTTTTGATGGGTACAGCTATGAAGATAAAAAATAAACGGTTGCAAAAGTCAGCTCTTGCGAAAAGATCGATAACTCGTATTACTGGCAGCATTATAGTTCTTATAAAAGTTATAGTCCCGAATAACAGATCCTGATATGTGCACTCTAGTTTTGGTAGAATGTGTATGTTATTATCGTGCACGAAACGCTCTAAAATCTCACATTCTTTTGTAACATAGCTATGACAAATATTTAAGGTCACAAATTTTATATTAAAGGTTTTCTTCTTGTGTTTATACTCCCTACCCATACACTCCATAAACAGAATGGCCAAAATAGACAAGAAAAATGCCCACACTGCGAATCATATAATACCCATTGAGGGAAGGTTTGATCTACCTGACTTGCGATGGGCGAAGACCATAGTGTCTGTCTCCAAAAACAACGCACTACAACGAACAGAATGTCTCCAAGTAAAGAGGGAGAGTTTAGACCACACCAAAGGCAAAACTACTGGATAACCACAACACTATAGTTTTTTGCACCTTCTATGTTTCTAGTTTTATTTCCTTTCGATTTATTTAACAATAAGGATAAAGGAGTTTACCCGGCGGCAACTTTTGCGTCTCTAACTACAAAAAGAGCCTACCGCATCATCTTTTTCCTCATTATCACAGGCCAAACCTACTACCTCTTGAAAAACGACATTTTCTTCCGATGGAGAACTGCTTTCACCTTCTAGCAACACTTGGGGCGTGGTTTGTTCTTCATGAGAAATCACACTTTGATTTTGTTTCACCGTTAGGAGTACACCAGCACTTCTCTCTATACCCTGTGTTGAACCTTCACATTCTTGAATTTCACTAACACTTGGTTCTGTTTGATCTGTATTATTTTTATCAATTCAATCCGAGGTTCCCTGAAGCGGAAGCACCAGCTGTATGTTCCGGATTCCCTAGATCTGACCTTGATTCATTCGTACTATGACCTACTAATACTCGGGACGAGCGCTTGTCTTCCACACTAACAAGCTCGAGCGACTTTTCTTGGTTTTGTATACGTCCAAGTTTATTTTTCTCTTAACTTGGTTTCTCGCGGAGGGAATCAAATGGGGAAAGGCATGAAAATTTTACTCACATGGCTTTTCATTTCTATTGGTGCTTCCCAGTTGGTTACTAGCCTCTGTAATTTATCGTTGCGTCTCATTAACGTTTGAGATAATTTACAAGAACAATGATCCTATGCGATATACTGGCAGTACTGTCTAGATTAGTACCTCTGGCTTTTTAGTAGCTTCAAGTCATTTAGATGTGAGTGTGACACCGTTGTGTTGTAAGGTATACTTCGCATATCCTGCCAGTTACTTCCATTTCTTTGCAACCCTGTCAGTCCTACACACGATATGTCGGATAATGTACATAAAATTTGCAGTATGATAGATTGATATGTTTGAGGACTATTCCAGTGTTGAGTTTTCGGAAATATTTCATATTTTGGAATTATTAAGATAGTAATTTCGAATTGATTTGCCATAGTCTACATCCAGAAAGATTTTTAGAACAACTGATCCTGATTTTGAATAAAAGAGTGAGCTTTGCTGTCAGACAATGAAGAATATGAAGAACTGTCCTGAATTTTTGTGAATGATTCAGACTTTGTACCAGATGAAGCTAAAATAAGATATACTGAGTTAGAGTGCCGTGAGATTCGATGCTTAGACGTACTACTGAGAATATCTAGTTTGAGTGTTGTGTAGTGTGGTGCTACATGCAGTGAAGAGTTAAATTGTGACAGTTTTCTGAAGTACACATTGGACATTTTGACATACACACTTGTGTACATTTACCACACACGTACTATACATAATTACTTACACGTATATAATTTTCTGTTGCAGTTTTCTCCTTTTGGCTCCACACTGCTTAACGTATACGTCGTTTTCCCATTGTCTCACACCTCTTTATAGAGGTGGCGATCACGTATAATACTCTGTTAATATATTCTATTCTTTTCACTTTTTTAATATAACGTTTTCACTATTATATTCATTCAATTTTTACCTATTAACATATATACATTTTAACAGGCCAATAGTCTAAAGAGGCTGAGGGGTTTATCCTCTCCAAGGAGCGTTTTAGATTATATTAGATTTGAGTGTCGTGACTCTGAAGTACAGGGCGGCGAAAGAGATGTGGGTGTATTTGATATGAGCAGAGAAAAAGTGAAATGTCAATGCACAACATGTAAAGGTATCTGCTGAAGATTGAAATGTGCTTGAAAATATAAATAAGATAAATATGCGCTTAAGTAGGAAGGATCAAACTCTTACTGGAAAGGACAATAGGAGAATATTACACAGCCAAAAGCGGACTTAAGTGGTACTCAGCAGAGCCTGTTAAAGCCCGCAGGACACTACAACACAATATAATTTGTGGACTTTTGGATTATTAGATCTTGCAAGAAACCTGGGCGGACGCCCATCAGTTGAGACTATATGCAACCTACTTCTTACTTGGTGCCATCATCCCTGAAATTGTGAAGTGCATGAATAAAAAGCTGCACGAAACAATGTAGGAAAATACGAATCAAGTCATTACGAACGAACTAATGATAATGAAATAAGAGCATTTATTGGCTTACTTTCGTCAATTTTCAAGTCTGGTCACGAGAATATTTATTCAATGTTCAGTACAGGATCTATTTACAGTACCGGAAGTGAAACTTACATTCTGTTCAGAGCTGAAACCGGTTCACTTTTGGTGACTCGGTAACCCGATCTGAAACTTGATCCGAATGACTCGGTTTGAAACTTGAACCGGTGATCCAATTGACCCGGTCTTGTCCCGATTAACTGGAGACACGTTCTTGACCGAAGTCGACACACTGAGTTAACTTAGCCACTCCATGATCGAATCTTCACCCAACAGACAATATTTTTACCCGGAGACCGGCCTTGTGGTTAGAATAAATCCATATTATAATGTTGGATTCCTTGAGAAGTGATATATGGGATTAATGTTTGAAAGATTTAAAAGATGTTAATGCTTTTGTCCTATTTAGTACTTCAAATACAAAATTTCAAAATACCCTTCCCGAGAGAGTATTTTTTTGCAAACCCGCAGTGGCATTATTGTTCTTTCCAGAGACACGAGACTATTTTCATATGTTATTATTACTATCGTTAGAAACATTTCGTATATTTTTGTACTCTGGGGAGTAACACACCTGCTCCCGGTCACCGCAGATGGAAAGACTGTTCAAACGCAACAGTGTATAATACGAAAAAAAAAATATCTCTACTTTGCACTCCTGATAACCGGGTTAGACCCAGTCCTAAGAATAGACCAGGTGGCCCGGTCCAAAAAGTGATCCGAATGACTCGATTGTTTCGGTGGCCCGTTTCAGTTCTGGCTCTGTCATGTCCATAAGTAGTTTCGAATTCTGCTAATGCGCATCATATTTGATAGTCCTCAAGATAGAGAAGAAAGAAAGACATGTTATCATATTGCAACGTTATCTGAATATTTAAGCAATTCATAATTACTGTCAACATGTGCTTGCGATTGAAAGCTATTTGATGCGGACAAGAGGCTCATGCTGTTTAGGTGTTAGAAGTGTCGCGTTCATTATTTGCAAATTATGCATTCAGACAGATATGGGGTTTAGACAGATATGTCGGATTGTGTAAAAAATTTCTATATATCGGGTTAAGGGTTAAAATTGTTAGTTCTTTTCTTGAGATTCCCAATAAGTGAAAAAAAAAGTGTGTTTTATTGTGTTTTTTTTTT
>JAGDQP010063822.1:1480-11664 GCA_022664845.1 Lepisma saccharinum
CAGTACAGATTTCTTAAGTCATAAAATTCTTTCCACACACCGCATGCTAGCGTCTTATCCAGCCAAAGGGAATTTCGAAAGCTCTGCCAGTTTTTTTTTTTAAATGACCCAAAACAAGCACAATATCAACTTGCAACTGTTTTTCATCTTTCCTCCCTCTCTTTCTCTTTCATCTTCTCTTCTTCCTGGCTCAGAGAAAGACCCTGCAGGACAGCACCCACGATTGTATTGTAAAATTAACCGCTCCCGTAGAAAGACCGGTCGGAGGGCAAAGCATGTCAAAAGAACCTCAAACTTGTCGCTTGCATTCAGTAAGTTTATGATATCAACAATAATAGTGGAGGAAGTGAGGAGATTTTACACAGCATTCTTTGTATTGTAACGGGGTTACAAATGTTGGCTCTTTGATTAGGGTGCGAATTTATCCCAGCTTCTCCAAAATTGAATGCACGTGTTGTTCAACCTTTATTCCCAAACACTGAACTGAAAAGTATGACGCATGTGAAACTGTCCATTCTATTATTTCCATGCATTTTCCCTGCAGATAGCGCAGGGTTGGAAATTTATGAACAATCAAATAAATCCGCTTCAATCGTCCCTTTCATTTCCTGTTTCACTGCCAGGTTTCAAAATTCAATTAGCTGGGTACACGGCGTGTACCCACCGTGTACCCAGCGTTGCTCCAATATTCAGGTAAGTACACGCTTCCTTCTAAAATTTTAAGGTGGGTACACGCCGTGTACCCGCGTGTACCCTCCATTCCAGCCCTGGTTATACCTCCTCTACTGTTCACTTCTTACTAGTTTCTTTCGTAATACAAAAACTGTGGTTCTTTATTGCAGTAATAGTTTTTGTTAAACTTAAACCGATTTCAAAAACAAAAAACTTATACCACTATCAAAAACTGAACTAAAAGTAGAAAGACAACAAACAGAATAGTTAAGAAAAGTTACTGGCTAAAATGTTACAACTTTTTTGAATGCATTTTATTTATGGGATTCAGGCTGAGGCCGGAATAGGGTGGAGGAAAATTTTCCAGATAAAAAACAAACGGAAACTTCTTTTGAAGAACGAAAAGCTACAAAGTACAGTAGTTTTTGAAAGTCGAAAATGTACAATAAATTATTATATTATTTATTACACACACACACAATAACCTAACAACGAAACGACAAGTTTTCAGAATGTGAAGTTTCTAACATTTCTTTTATTCGAGTGACGCCGCGAATGTAGCCCCGTTTCGTTAATTACATATGTATGAAGCTACTCATTGTTCTTGCTTAATTCCATCTTCAACTTTATTCGTTTTTGTGAGTGGATATAAATACTACGTATACTCTCACACACATGTGTGACATTGTTCTTGTTCTTCGCTACGAAACAGTTTCAGCCGAAATTACAAATTGGTAGTCAAAGAATCACCATTTCTATAGTGTCTTTAGAAATTGAATGGCAAGGAATGACGGCGCCAGAATAAGTTCCGGGATGGGGCTACAGTATAATAAGTCGAAGGGTTGATTTAAGTTTATGACATGCATAAAATAAATACTAATGATAAAACTAATGGGGGGGGGGGGACTAGAAGGAAACCTAAGGTGTAGATTTTAGAGGGCTTCT
The DNA here is from genome assembly GCA_022664845.1 of Lepisma saccharinum. NCBI lineage: Eukaryota > Metazoa > Arthropoda > Insecta > Zygentoma > Lepismatidae > Lepisma > Lepisma saccharinum. Next base: position 3,098 of record JAGDQP010063822.1, read on the forward strand.
CTCTCCTAGTCCCCTTACAGCGTCGTCCTTGATAGTAAGTCAGCTGAATTCAAACTACACTGCAAAAACTGTACCTATTAATCGTACCTGTACCCCCTAGTTTTTAGAGGCAGTGACGGCAGAGAAAAAAGACTTCTGGTGACGGGCACAGGGGTTCATGTTTTACCATCGTTTCTGTTTCTATTAATCTGTTCCCTTCCAAGAACTGGGAGGCAAAGAACCGCCCCTCGAAACCCAACCCTGGGTTCGCCACTGCCTCTCAAACATTGTGGGTACATTGAACATAATGCCAATAATTATAGGTACAGAATGTATCCATGACATACACCAATGAATTAATGGATACAGCTGAAGTTTTGAATAGTAAAGAAAGATGGATACAGTGAAGTCGTGCCCAAAAGGGTACCCAATTACCCATTATATTAATAGAAGGGAAATGTTACCCATTAAAACATCGACCATCAGAGAGTGTGTCTGATGAAGCAAAAACTTTAGTTAGTTGGTGCAACAGCTACACGTTTTTTCGTTTTTACCTACAACGTATTGCTTTGCTCAGCAATTATTTTCTTTTCTCTGAAGTATATAAAGCAAAGCTTTGCCATGGAAGCGTTTCTGAACAGGAATAATCCACGCGCGAATGACATCTGCGCACGTGCAGTGTAAGGGTGTAAGGGCTGAGTTTCATGAAAACTTGCGTTGCTTATGATTTCGGTGAGTAGCCAATTGAAGGACGTGTTTAATTTCGTGTAAGGTAAGTATAACCCGTATAACCCAAATCGCACGCAAAGTAAGCAACATAAGATTTCATGAAAATCAGCCCTAACACGCGTGAGGTGGAAATACAACTTAGACACCATTGTTTGCAATCTCGGCTTCTTTAGTAAAAGGACGTGGGTTCGAATCTCGGCAGGTTTAAGTTATTTTTTTTCGTTTTTTTTAAAAAAAATACATTTCTATCTGTTCATATTTATTATTAATAATTACTTTCTTGCATTTTTTGTAGGCAATCATGGATTAGTAGAGATTGGATGCGGTCATGTATCTTTACACTTTCGTTTCTTTCTTTCGACAGTGTGCATTACTGGCGCGACTGGGACGTTAAAATTAGGAGGTTTTGTTCCTCATTTATATCCAAAGAATCAAAGCCACGTTGTAGCTTATAACTCTTAGGTACTAGGTATCTTTTACAATTAATGGGTACAAAAGGCCTGTGTTTTTGTTTATTGGTACACCCACTAGCAGGAATAGTAGATTCAGCTGAAGGCCTCAACTGTTTCCCCATCTGTACACCGAGGGTCTCCATCGATCAGAGTTGAAAAACGTTTAATCCTAGGAACTCGAGTACATTTATTTAAGTTTTAAAACCATATACTTAAAGAGCTCAGATTAAATACAAAGTTAATACAGGTATAAAAAGATATTTGCCCACCGTCTCTATTCTCAAAACACGAAAAATAATTCAATATACAAAGAACACTAATATTAGTACATACAGTTGTAGTAATAAATACAATTAGTTTTAATACTCGAACATAAGTAAGCTCCACCCCCTACCCCCCTGCTCCATGATTATGGTCGCGCACTTTGTAATGGTACTGGAGAGGCAACTAGGTTCATGTGTTGCTGCCGACTATTCTAACTGAGGGATTTTGGTGTTTTCCTTAATTTCACTGGGTACAGATTGGGATGATACCTTAATTAAAGCACTGGCCGCTACCCTCCAGCCACCTCCAACCAGTGTTGCCAACAATAATCACTTGAAAATAGCTAAACAACAATCTAAAAGTGGCTAAAACCGTAGGTTACGAATGTTAGAATTAGGTGTATTTGTCGCTAGAGTACGTATAAAAAGTAGCTAAATCTCTATGCACACTATAGAAAAGTGAGAATCGTTTGTAGCTAAATGACTATTCAAAATCGCTAGTTTTAGTCATAAGTCGCTAAACTGGCAACACTGCCTTCAAATGTGCTCACTGAGTTGCCGCTTGTTTAGCCCACAGAGAATAATAACATTAAATTAAAAGAAGGTGACTGGAAACATGCAAAACATGACGGCTCAACAGAAGCACGTTCGCCTTGTAGTACGTAGCCCGAGTCTAAACCCTTGTACCACCGAATCTGAGTTTTTCGCCTACTCTTCTTTCGTCTCCCAGGTGAATGTTTGAATTGTACTTTTGAATAAGGCCAGGGAGCATATCTTATAGACTGATATGACAGGTAGCTGGGAGTAGATGAAAATGTCGGTCTATTATACAAGAACACAATTCAATAGTTCCTAACAGTAATCACCCTCTTCTGAATTTTATTATTTTTAAATTACATTATGTGGGTTTGTTACAAAACAATAGACATAGTTCTTGCAATCAGATTAGCGATTCTCACTTTCATAAGTCATGAACATTGCATAATGACTTCGGCCTGTACTCATCCAATAAGCTGTTAAGTTTTCCACAGACATTATCTTCCGCTGGGAATCCAGATTCTGTGACTCTGATAGTTGGTCCCAAGACCACCCGACCACTGCGACCGGTTAGCGATTTCACTTAACAGTTGATTTTTTTCAACCGCCGCCCTCACAGAGTTGACTAAAAAATTCAAAGTCAAAATCTCAAATTCCATTCCCCGCCTCAAACATGTAACATTATTTCCCAGATATAAAATTTCTTCGAGACAATAATGAGGCTCTCCCTATCAAAGTGATTGACTGATGCTGCTTAATAGTCGATGGACCACTAAAACGGGTGTGAATGTTTATGATCGAAAAATACAAACATTATTTACACTGTTTACGCTAGACTAATTTGAAGTCATCTATCCACAAACTCTGTTCAGGCTTTAAGAGCACAAGGAATAACGAGACGTTATTCAACGATAAACTCGAGATTAAGGTTCCTCTAATATAAAAATGTGGAAGAATTCCTGGCCGCAAGTATCTCTATATCTGAAATTTAATTCCCACTGATGACTATTACGAATTTTTCTTGGAGGCTTACTGAAAAATCCAAAATTGTAGCTTCAGTAAATTCGCACATTTTCCCACAACCCTCCCTCACAGACAGAAAATGCCCCCAGTCTGTATGGCTTCCTTAGAACGCTTTTTTAAACTGGCAACTGTGTAAAGTTATATATGTGTGTAAACACAATACAATACAGAAAATTGTGGACAATTCGACACTGAAGGAACAATATTCAGAAACTCGAATAAATAAAATATACAGTATATAATTCAAAAAAAAAATAGTATCATTAGAGCACGTCAAGCAAGTGCCGGGTTGGTACCTACACAATAGGTCCTGACAGACTCTCAATATCATCTCCCCTTCTCTATCCCAATCTGATCCTGAGAGGCCTAAAGGTCGTAAATTAAAATTCAAAACTCAAATTACTTTATTCAACAGCCTAATTAAAATATGTTTAAGTTCAACATTATATCAGTTTGTATACAACAATTCACTCTATTAAATCTAATTTCTGTATTCGAAATAAGAGTTACAATAGTAAAAAATTTGTTTTCCAAAATCTACTGTACTGCACAATATTTTGGAATGTTATTGTTTTTAATTACAGCCTTTTGAAAAGCTTGGCATTCTTTTCTTGTTGTTGTCGAATTAATTTATTGTCTTTAGTCATCTACGGCTCGACCCGAAATAAGGAACGTAAAAGGACGCGGAAAGAGTCAGCCAGGAACTAAGTTAAAGGTACCATCCACGCATTTGCCTGGTGTGACTGAGGAAAAACCTTCGTCAGGATGGTCAGCCGCTGGGATTCAACCCAGGATCTCCCAAATCAGAAGACAACGCTCTACCGTTGAGAGCGTTCGTGTGCTAATTGGGAGGAATTCCAAGTTTCACTGTATCACTTCATTCACGTCATTCTTTAAAAGTAAATAAACTTCTTTAAAAAATGTATACATGATCAAACTGTGTCCCTTCATATAAAAATTAAGTTACCAAACCGGCATTCATCTCGTGGAATCTAACAGACTCTCCGTAATAAACCTAGCATAAAAGTTCGGAATACTTTCTTTTTGGTACGATTAAACTATCTTTAGGGCTCTAAATGTTGGGAATGTTAAAATCGTTACCAAAAAATCTCGCAAGTCTGTAAAGTAGTGTGTTGCATCACAAATTAGCATTATAAACAAATCAAAGACTTTAAAAAATAAAAAATAAAGAAAGAAGAAGCAAGTGCAAGAGCAAACATACCTTGTTGTGCTCTTAAAGAATGCAGACTCTCTGTTCATGAGTTCGGACCTGAATCTGGACATTTCATCCTCCATTTTCCTCATCTCGGCATCGAATCTCTCCCTGATGTTGCTGAATTCTGTGTCAATGACGCTGAAATCTCCAAGTTTGATGGGAATATTCCTTTTCACTCCGCCTTCTGCCATTGTAAAGACACTGTTTTATGAAAGAATTGTAACACAAAAGAGTTTCGATTACTTCTTCCTATCCAAGCAAACTACGAACTGACTTGCTGCACTTGAAAGATGATTTACGTTCAATCAACAATTTCTGAACTAGAAAACACGTTTTAATTTCTCTATCAGACTGTCAAGCTCTGCTCCGGCCGCGCTCTGCGTTCAATTCTCTCCTCTGGGAAGGCCTCTCTGTAAGTGAGTACTTAAATAGATTTGGCGGCTGTGGTATGTAATGTCTCTAGAACACCCTTTGCCGGTATTGCGTGCAACAATGGATTAACTCACAACGCGCCGAGAATGTTGGCGGAGATGATGATATCGACTGACCGAGAAAAAGTTGTGAGTCACTGGATGCTTGTGAAAATAAAAACAAGTGAAGTTCTAGAAATGTCTGTTGTTACAACGAAGTTTATTTTGGCAATTTTTGAAGTTTCAAGCTGTGATACTTTCATCACTTTTCTGTTCAACACAGTTGTTTTTTTTTTCTTCGGCATCCGTGGGGGCTGTGGACTTGAACAGTTGTTTCCCATCAAGCGGATCTTTCCTCCACTGCGCAGGCTTGCCTTTGAAGATTGATCCGTATAGGCGTAGCACAATAAGAACCAGCGGGATAGCGGTTCTATATGACATAACAAGCAAATTCAAGCTTAATGGAAGAGTAGTCTTTAGGTTCAAAAATATACAACACGTTCATCGTACTCGTGTGCTCGCCCATAGTTTTATGTTGCATATATTTAGTATTGTGGTGTGTGACGTAGCAAATGAACAGACTACACGAATGAGTCAGCATGGAGAGAGACTGTTTCGTCATCAACGACGTAGAATTTTGGCTCAAATTGGTTTGGAGACAATTGCATGCCATTGGTCAACAATTTCTTGGTATCTTCCTTCGTTCCTAATTCCTACACTATGAACACCAACAGACGAAAATGTACTTGGATGAGTAGACATGCTTATTTCATTCTGCTTTTTTTTTCTTTACTTGTGGCAATGTCCAAGGCCATTTAGCACCTGCTGCGGTCAATTGAAATATTAATTTTGTAAAGTGAAGGAAGTGTCCATGACTTTTATTTACGATACTATCAATGTTTTGTATCATTGTTTCACCGACACATGCAGGCAGTGTTCGATTTGTCGGGAGGGGGGAGTACCGGGGATTTTCCCTGGTGCGTGAGGAATTGATCCCGAGTTGTTGATTCCGAATCATGCCAACCAAGGATAAAATCTAGGTATTTCTACCCAAACAGGTACTAGGTTGAAACTTACCAGCAACTACTAGTTCTAGGATTCCCCCTTCGTAAATTATAACAAATCAAACACTGCGTGCAGGTACACAGTAAAAACTGAGCTTCTGAATTGGGAGTACAGAATTTCAATTTTATTATTCCCAATTTTTGAGAGGCAGTGGCGAATCCAGGGTTGGGTTTAGAGGGGCGCTTTTTAGCATCCCAGTTCCTGGGAGGGAAGGGATTAAATAGAAACAAAAAGGATGGCATCCCTGTGCGTAAATCCGAAACTTCAGGTTGCGGTCAAAAGATGTAAATAAATATACCGGGTGACTCAAAAGTTACGCAATCCGCTGTTTCATAGTACGGATCCGTACTCGAGTATTACACTAAAATATACAATTCTTTTATCGAAATAATAGCCCTGTATGTTGAGGGGTTTTTAAGATACTAGAAAAAAAATATATCAATCATCGTTCACGAAAGGTCTGTAAAAAATGTTGCCAATGTCGCATTTCTTTGTTGCAAACTGGAACTTTTCATGCAGGTCAAGTTATACGAAACACACTTGTTTGAATCTAAAAGTTGTCATTTTTCGGAGCATGTTCAAATCGTTCTTTAAACGCATAATCTGTAACGATCTTTCCGTTTCATTCATAACGCGTGCTGATATAACTTCTCTGAGATGCTGATGAGTAGCTTCTCTGAGATACCATCTGCTCACGTCGCATGAAGAGAACATTTTTCGTTATTGAAATATATTGGTTGAGAAACGAAACAAATCAACTGTGAACATTTGGAGATGTATTTGAACATAGGACATGTTACCGATTTAAAAAAAAACTTTGGTAAACTTTATTTTGTACGAGCCATTCTAGTAACTTCGGCCCGTCACGATTATCCGTCACGTACTAGTTAAAATCCACAATCACAAGCATCCATGCTCCTGCCGGGATTCGAACCCTGGACCTTCGAGTCGCTGGCTTAGCGCCCTAGCCCACACGGCTACCACATCGGCTCGTGTTAGAATAACTCATGAGACTTTGTTTCAAGCAGTGAAAGTTGTCAAGTGAAAATAATATTTTCTTTCTATCTTAAACCGTTTTAGTGCCTATTTTGGTGCCTTTTATGCATTTTATAATGTCTTATTTTACTTATTTTTGTGCCTTTAAATTCATCTTCTATAGCATTATCTCAAATCCTTGGTAAAATAGGCACAATGAAAATACAGACTAGGGGTAAGGCAGAAGTGTGCGGGGGATTTGGGGATATACGTGATGTAACGATATTCATGAAAATAGTACGGTATTGAAAATTGATGTAAACTAACACAAGACCATTCCACCCACTTCAATAAGTTTTGAATTATTACATTACCAAGAATATAAATAAAGACACTTTAGTGAAGACATCCTTAGATGGGGAGCAACCTGCTATTATTATTTGCCATTTGGGTTGTCTATCTTCTAAGGAGTTAAGCCAACAGTTATACGTAATAAAAGTGCATGCGAAGTATTAGTCTTTTCCCATCTTTTTAACGTATATCTTAAAGATATTACAACTGGACGACCACGGATATGTCCTCTACAAAACGCAAAAAGTTTAATTAAAATCGGTAAATACGTTCAAATGTTATGCCGGTACAAACCAGGGACGTGTTTAGAGGGATCCGTATCCTTCCCGAAATTCATATCTGTTTGTAAAATTAGTATCACTTTAGGCAAAATTACATTCATTTTACGTAAATTTCACACCCAGACAGACCTCGGTTAGTCGGTTTCCCCAAAGGCGCTGAACCCCCCGAAATCAACTTCTAGATACGTGTCTGGAACAAACATGCAAAATACATAGGGGCCTACATTTTAAGTCTGTTTGAAATTTAATTTAAATTCATTTTGTGTGTGATAGATTTCATTAGAAATCCGAATCCTGTCATACAATATGGTACAAAATTATGTAGAATAAAAGGTATTGAGTTTCAAATTGAGAAGATAGGATAAAAGAGAGGAATGAAAGTAAAAGAAAATGGAGAGGTATGGAAATACAAGAAGCTGAGGGGGAGAAGCGAAGAAGAAACAATAAAAGAGAGAGAGAGAAAGAAACAGAAAGGGCGAGAGAAACAGGTGGAGAGAGACAAAGATAATAGATAGAAGGGAAATGGAAGAGCAAAAAAAGGGGCTGGTGCAAAGAGAACAGGGTTAGATAGAAGGATAGGCGGAAGAAAAGAAAAGAGAAGAAGATAGGAGGAAATGAGAGGGAGAATAGACGGACAATGCAATGAAGAGAATATAGGGTATGAAGGTATAAAGGGTAAGGGAGGAATGGAATGAAAGTAAGAGGGGCGGGTTGAAAGGGAGACAGAAAGGGGAAGCGAGACATTAACTATCGCATGAAAGATGAATACGTGTGTAGGACCCACTACAATTGTCAATGAATTAATTATCCGGAGGTACTGGAATGAATTCAGCAAATGCGGATGGTTCTGACAATTTTTGCAAATTAACAGGCAAGTTTACTAAATTGATTTCAGATATCATAATATATGGTGTAGTAAAAAGTAATCCATTATTTTTGCATGACATTCAAGGCTTGACTTACCATAGTTAGAATGATCCGATTTAGGTCACATATGCGCCGTTTTGTTCGATAACGTGTTGCCATTTGGAAGGTAATATCATGATGCCTCTCTCATAGAAGCCCTTGTCCCTATTGGCAAAAAATTGAGACAGTCGATGTTCACAAGCCTCTCTTGAAGCGAATTTTGCACCAGCAAAGGTGTTCGCCATGGACAGGAACAGATGGTAATCACTCGGTGCCAGGTCCGGACTATAAGGTGGATGCATAAGAACCTCCCAACCAAGCTCCCGGAGCTTCTGGCGAGTCACTATCGATGTGTGTGGCCTGGCGTTGTCCTGGTGGAA
>JAGDQP010063823.1:0-11664 GCA_022664845.1 Lepisma saccharinum
TTGAACATCTTCAGTAATAATATTTTTACAAAGTGCCTAAATGAATTCACGAGCCCCGAAGCATGTCACAAATTCTGGCAAAGTGGACGGTTGTTTTTTTCACTAATCACTTGACCTGACTCCCGTCTAAGACGAACCCACATAGAAACAATGTTTAATCAAAAGTTAACAGCACGTTGGCGTATGCACGCCGCTAAAGGCGGGCAGCGCCCTCGCCCCCGCGTCTCACGCCGCCCAGCTCAATTTGGACGCACCATGCCCCCAGTTCGCTTCGCTCGGTGTGCATCCTGCCCTGGTGGGTTGATATACATCCTAGCTTTTAGTAGCTGAACTCCACGTTACCATGGTAATTTTTTGTTCACTAATTTTACTGTATATAATATTCGAAAAATACAAGAAAGCAGTTATTAATAATACATTTGAACTTAGAAAAATACATTTTGTACAAAAGAAGAAGAAAAATGTTCAACCCCCGGGATTTGAAATCGGGACCTATGAATTAGTATCTCTCTGCGTTAACTACAAGACCAAACTGCCAGTTACCGAAGAGACGATTGATGGTGTTACTTATAGTTCGAGCTCTGCGCACATATATTTTACACAGCTCCAATCTTGTGAATCATTCTCTGGAAATAAAGATCGTGTCCCATTTTTTCTTCCGTTTCCAGAATAAAGGAGAGTGCGTGCATGCATAAAATTGAATTTTGAATTTAGTTTTAAGGCCTTTTAGACAACTTTGGCTCAGGCCGAATGCATGATGATGGGATTAATTCGTGGATAGAAGAAAGTGGGAGAAAACGGGACAACGCCGAGAAAACGCACACGCATGGGCATTACCCCTCAATAATTTCTGATGTTTCATTCTAAACGATAGCTTTGCAATTTGTTATCCATAAAATGAATTGTATCCCCCCAGGGGATTTCTGCTAAATCCGCCCATGCGCACACGGCGTTTGTTCACCACAAAGGGCACATGGCATGAACAGGAATCGATCGAACGCAGCGTATCTCAACCTTTTTATGCCGCTACGCCCTTGTACGGTGTCTTCTGCCCGACGACCTCTAGAAGTATTTTTTTGTAATAAGCGGATTTATTTAACGTTGTATTGAATAGCCTCCTGAAGGCTTCAACACACGCGCGCACGCACACCTATACCCGCATTGCAGTACTTGTCAAGCCATGCGTTGTGAAACTGTACTTGCTGAGTCCAAATGTTCATAGAGAACGGTTGAAGTTAGGATAAAGGTAATTACCTATTTGCATTTATCATATCATCCACGGCAGAGTTGCTGACTTTTCTGTCTGATATTGTTGCTAGTTATTGTACAATGCCCTTTGTTTCATTGCTATATTTGTTAGTGTTCGTACCAACAATGTGGGCGAAACCTTACTGGTTCCGGTACCAACGAAACCACTCAAAAACCTAACCTTACACACGAAGACACAACTAACACACACTTTATACATATGACTACCCTTCTGAGGTCACATCTGCATTATAAGAACCATTAACCCTCTAGTGGTTACAGGAATGTGTGTGTATCTTCAGATGAAAAGAATAATAAATTTCATTAAAAATTAGTAAATTGTAATTTCTAACGCACAAAGGTACGTTATTTTATGTCATCTGGTTTCTCCAATGCAATTTTAGCTTCCTTATTCAAATTTGTATAAAATATATTAATGATGATGATAATGTTGATTGATGTTCTGTCCGAAGACAGATATTTCATACAAAAGTATGTGGGCAATTACACTGGTAGACTGGCTCAGTAGGTGAGCTCCGTTTCCCAGGAATTACATTTTTACCGAAGAGGTGTTCTTATTTCAATAGTCCACTGAGCTTTCTTTTATGGATCGATCTCATTCACTAAAGGTGACGTACCTCGGGCATGTGACGTCATCTTTGGCGTAAATTGACAATGCTATGCCTTATTTTAGCATGAATTTGCATTATGTAATTCATTTCCACCGGGGTGGGCAAAGTCACTTACTTATATATTCCACTACTCTATTGTTCACGTCGAATGTCTATATCATACTACAAGCATATGATGTTGATAATGAGTGACCATAGCTCAGTTGGTAGAGCGTTGGCTTCCCATTCGGCTGCCGATTATTGTAACTGATGTTTCCAGTTTTTCCTCAGTCAAACCAGGAAATTACCGGGTTGATACTACTCTTTCCAGCATCCCTTCTCAGCCTAAGCCATATATGTCTAAAGATCATAAATGTATTTAGTAAATCACATTCATGCGTAGTATCCTTCTGGAGAAACCTGACAGGCACACTGCTAGCTAGACAGGTTACCTTAAAATCCCCCTTAGCAATGGTGTTTATTATGTGCAGTGTGCTCCCGCATCCCTACCCTTATTGGTACCAACATAGGTTTCAACACCTTTCCTAATGGGACCGGGAAATTGTTGGTACCATTAAATGTACGCATGCGTGCTCTCCCAAGGCTACCCTTAATGGTATCAGCATACCTTTGAACACCTTTCTCAATGGAGCCGGAAAATTGATGGTATAATGGATATTCCTTTATAACGATAGCATTTGTGTTGTCACCGTTTGCCTGCTAAGTACATAACAAACCTTCATTAGTATTGAGGTTTTGTTTTATTTAAGGCATATATGGCTCAGGTTGAGTATTGAAGCCTCTATGAATGAGTGGTGCCGACCGAGGTAGCCGTGTGGTCTGTGTCGTAAGGCTAGTGTCTCCAAGGTTGCGGGTTTGGTTCCCGCCCTGGGTATGGATGTTTGTATGTGATTTTAATTTAGTTATAAGGGCATTACAGTTCCAACCAGATAATAAACATATACATTAACCGTTAAATAAACGTATATCTAAAAGAGGTGGCAACGCTCGTTACCTTATCATCAAGGCGTCCCAGGTTCGATTCCCGATGAGGACACATGTGGTTCGGAGCTCGCGTTAAACTTTAGGTTCCGTCCTTAGATTCACATCCGCTCGTCTAGCACGTTATTAACAATTTACTGACTCGTTAGTATTGATCCTTGTATGTAGACAGATCGCCGTAAAACCGACACTTCAAGAAAGTGAAAATGTAGTAGCCTCAAATTTGGTTGATAGATAGATACCTTAAGGTACAAGAAGCAAGTAATTAAACTTACCGCTCTGTGCAACGTGTGGCAACATGGAGACAGCAGAACAGAACTGCCGAAAGTCAGTAGCCTGTGGGTCCACCACGGACACTCAGAACGGCTGCAACACGGCGAGGCACAGAGAGGATGATCCCTTATATGTGCTCGTGAGGTATGGTAAGCCATGCACGATGCCACAGCTCATCAACTGTAACTGAGGAGGTCGCTGGCGTGAGAGGCATTGTACCATCACGGACCATACGTGTTCAATCAGCCCGGACTTGATAGAATGTGGTCCCCGCCAGGACTTGCACTAAAGAACCACTTGCCTGTAAATGCGTAGGACACGAACGGGCACGAATACAATGGAATCTCATACATAATACCCGGTATCCAGATGAGGAGATGCAAAACGTAGGCGTCGCCCAGCCTGGTACCACAGTAACACCAGATATGGATGCGGTCATGACTATGTTGCATCTGCAGGATTCGTCTGAAAAGAGGATTCCATTGTAATCGCCACACAGTTGTAATTATCGATACCTATGTTGTGCAGAAGCGGAAACCGCAGCAATGGGAACCGTGCATACCCCGTTCTGACAGACGACGTAGAACTGTTCGTGGGTACACTGGGCGCTGGTAACATCCGTCAGTGCGTGCGTCAGTGTTCGGGATGTTGATGCTCTATCCATCAGAACCTAACTCACAAGCCATCTGTCCACGCAGACCGTGGTATGGCGGTGGCTGGGATCCGGCATATCCCTGCGTATTTTCTTCGTGGAGCCATTGAGCCCATATGCCCTGCACTGTGGCCTCAGTCGGTCGAATAGGGGCACCAATGTCATGGAAGTCTAAACCACAACCGCGACAATTCTCCTGAAATCAAAGAAGGAAAGCTGCTGGGATGGCTGGCGCATTCGACGACGACGCATATTTCGGCCATATATCTATCTATCTATCTATCTATCTATCTATCTATCTATCTATCTATCTATCTATCTATCTATCTATCTATCTATCTATCTATCTATCTATCTATCTATCTAAACAGACTCACATCACAACAACATTCGCTACTGCTCTATAGCACTCTGGCCTTTCTTGGATTGCTGTTACTAGATGACATACCCCGCGTCTCTGATGCGTCACGGAGCTGTCGTGCTAGTCAGCTGTTTATCTATCCATACTCTACAGATTCTGCAAATTTTGCCTTAATCCCATGTCTCCTTCTTGGTGTTGCATTGTTATGGCGTGCACTGTATATCATTCCAAGATACACAATTACGCATCCGAAGTCGTTTTGGAGGAAATTAAAACGAGAAGTATATTGAGGAATCACATACATTTAAGGATATTTACCAGGTAGTATCTCTTAGAGAAATTTGTATAACAAATGTTTAAATATTAAAGATATTTCTCGTTCGTAACATATCAAATAGAGACGGTCCATTTCACCAGCCCCCCAATTCAAGAAACTCAAAATATTTCTTTCCCAATCGTTTGTCCTTCGTTTGTCTCCGTTTGTCCCGAAAATAGTTTTGTTTGTCCCCTCGTCACTTCCGAAATATAACAAAAAACTAAGTTAGAGGCTGGTGAAACGACAACCCCCCACATCTCCAAATTCAAAATTTATTTTTGCCATTTGTTTATACTTCGTTTGTCCCCGTTTGTCAAGAAAAAAATTTCGTTTGTTCCCTCACGGTTTCCGAAATATAGTGAGTTCAAAGTGGAGGGGCTGGCCCAACACCTCTTCAAATTTAAAATTTCTTTTTACCGTTCGATTGTGCTTCGTCAGTTTCCTTTTGTCCCGAAAAAAAATTCGTTTGTCCCCTCATCGTTTCCGAAATATAACAGAAACAAAGTTAGGGGCTGGTGAAACGACAGCCCCCTATATCTCCAAATTCAAAATTTCTTTTTGCCATTTGTTTATGCTTTGTTTGTTCCCGTTTGTCCCGAAAAAAAATTCGTTTGTCCCCTCACGGTTTCCGAAATATAGTGAGCTTAAAGTGGAGGGGTTGCCCCTCCCCCACCTCTCCAAATTCAAAATTTATTTTTGCCATTTGTTTGTGCTTCGTTTGTCCCGTAAAATTTCGCTTGTCCCCTCACGGTTTCCGAAATATAGTGAGTTCAAAGTGGAGGGGCTGCCCCCCCACCTCTTCAAATTCAAAATTTCTTTTTACCGTTCGATTGTGCTTCGTTTGTTCCCGTTTGTCCCGAAAAAAATTTTGTTTGTCCCCTCATCGTATCCAAAATGTAACAAAAACAAAGTGAGCGGCTGGTGAAACGACAGCTCCCCACATCTCCAAATTCAAAATTTCTTTTTGCCACTTGTTTGTGCTTCTTTTGTCCCGAAAAAAAAATCGTTTGTCCCCTCACCGTTTCCGAAATATGCTGAGTTCAAATTGGGAAGGACTGGACCCCCACTTTTTTCAAATTCAAAATTTCTTTTTACCGTTCTCTTGTCCCCGTTTGTCCCAAAAACTTCTCTTTTGTCCCCTCACCGTTCCCGAAATATAACAAAATCAAAGTGAGGAGTCTGGTGAAACGACAGCCCCCCACCTCCCGAAATTCAAGATTTATTTTGTTATTTGTTAGTGCTTCGTTTATTCCCGTTTGTTTCGGAAGAAAGTCGTTTTTCCCCTCATCATTTCCGAAATGTAGCGAGATGAAAGTGGGGGGACTGCCCCCCCCCCCCCCCCTCCAATTTCAAAATGTATTATTTTCATTCTTTTGTGCTTCTTTTGTCCCGAAAAAAAAATCGTTTGTTCCCTCACCGTTTCCAAACTATAGCGAGATCAAAGTGAGGACTGGCCCAACCTCTCCAAATTCAAAATTTCTTTTTTCCGTTCGTTTGTCCCCGTTTCTCCCGAAAATATTTTCGTTTGTCCCCACAGTGTTTCCGAAATATAAAAAAAATAATGTGGAAGTCTGGTGAAACGACAGCCTTTCCAGTTCTCCAAATGCAAAGTTTATTTTGGGCATTCCTTTGTCCCGAATTTTTTTTGTTTGTCCTCTAACGGTTTATAATGTATGGTGAAAGCAAGAGTGGGGACTGGGGATACAGACTTCTCCTCTTGAACTTTGAAAGTGCCAATCGTTCGTATCTCGTTTGTCCTTTGTGCCATTAGAATTTTCTTTTGTGCGATAATCAATTATGGGTACAGAGGAAATATCCGGTGAGAGAGTAAATAAAAACGTGTTTCTATTGTTTTCCTTTTTCCTTAGACTGGATTTTAATTGGGTTTTCATGTATTAGCGTTTTCAAAAATTCTTTTTGAATAATAATTTAAAATTTATCATTACACTAATTTTTATTACGAATATCGTTTCAACAACATGATCAAATTTTAATGTCGGGTGGAGGAATATAGAAATAACACCTTAGGCACACTGGGAACTTTTTGTCACGCGACTGTTTTGTCTTCCAAGCTAAATGCATTGAGTATTGTTTGAGCGCGCACGCTGCGGCAACAGGGACAGAAAAGTTGCCGAGCTGTCGCCGAGCAGGGAGACAGCTCCGAGACAAAACAGTCGCCCAACACCTCAAAATACATGGAAGTAAATGGCAGGCGGCACACTGGCGACAGAACTGTCGCTCAGAGAAGAGAATTATTATTTTCTCCCTTTGCAGTGTGAAAACAGAAGTGTGTTGGAAGCCATCTTGAAGCATGTCTTTAATTAGTGATGAAGATAATGAGAAACTAATTGAAGATATAGAGAAACGTCCACCGTTATTTAAAAACAAATGTTTGAAAGAATATTCAGAACTGAATTTGAAGAGGAAGTTGTGGGAGGAAGTATATGTCGCTGTTATAAGAAACTGAACCGAGCTTTCCAGCCAAGATAGAAATAACAGAGATAGGTGCATGATAGACTTTAGTGTAACATGTTTTCATGCAAAGTATGAATATTTTATGCTTCATACTTTTCTTGTTATATAGACGTTTGTTCACGCATGCGCTTCAATTATTATTTTTTACACAAATCTATTAATTAATGACAGCAATTTTAGGTGTTGCGGCGCATGCTAAAATTTGTGTTAACAGATGTTTATGAAAAATATATTATCTGCGGACTGGGCTGTCATAGAACATTATACCATTTATAATTTTAGTCCTCTGCATGAAAACCCCAAAACATAATGGAACTAGTAAAAATGGTATCCAAATGTGATTGTTGAAATAAAAACAATTCCGGTTTTCAGGGCGCTTTATCGAATGGAAGGGATTGAATATATCATAGTTGATTTTTTGTCCAATATTAACATATCAAAGCATGTTGAATGTTGATACATATTTCCTTAATATTTTATGATTTTTTTGAAAATCTAAACATTCGCATTTTATGTATATTGGAGGTCCGATATCTCTGGTTTAAGAAAATCTAATTTTTTCACACGTTATACATTTATGCCAGGAGAAACCAGGGTAAAAATTTGAACTTTAATATTTGAATTTGAAGGGAGCTGCAAATTTGATGGAAATTGATGGTGAATAATGATCGTGCGCGTCATGGACTCATGGTATGAATATTACAGAATGGTATGAATATCTCTGGTGAGAGTACAGATAAAAATCTTATTTTTTTTACACGTTACGCAGTTATGTCAGGAGAAACTAAGGTAGAAATTCCAACTTTCATATTTGAGTTTGAATTGAGTTGCAAATTTACAAGTTGGGTGGTGAATAATGCTCGCGCGCGCTTTAGTAAATGCTATATTACCACCAGAGTGCCAAAGAAAGATGTGAACACGTAAAGCAGATCCTGAAATATCCTTGTAAGAAAACTTATTTTATACATATAAAGTGTTCAGTTGACAACATGGCTGCTCCGCATTTCCACTGTCTTTTTATTCCATTATGCAACTAAGCCTTTTGTAAAACGTTGCCATCTTTCTATGTGTGAAGCGCTTACACAGTTGTCTACATCTCTTATTACTTATGCATATCAATTATTACTACAGTAATAAAATCGTTCTTCATAATTCTGATGGTAACAAAGAATATTTCTTTTAACCACAGTTCTTGATACGAGTTACCAAAGCATCGCACGAGCATTATTCATCCCCAGTTTTGAATTCTGTAACTCCCTTCAATTCAAATATCAAAGTTGAAATTTCTGCTGTAGTTGCTACTGATATAAGTGTATAAACTGTGGAAAAAATAGATTTTTATCTAATCTCCCATCAGAGATACTGATGTTCAATGTTCCTATCAAATTATGCACGAGCATAATTCATCAATAATTTGCAAATTTGTAACTCCCTCCAAACTGAAAAATCATTAAAACTCAAAATTATATCGTAGTTTCTTCTGACATAAATGCATAGCGTGTAAAATAAATACCTTTTTATATTTTCTCACACCAAAACTACTGGGCCTCCAATATGCAGAAAACACGAATTTTTGTATTTTCAAAAATCCATAAAATATTAAGGAAGCATATAGGCCTATCAGCCGTCCTCTATACTTTCAATATATACACTATAATATTCAATCCCTTCCGAGCGAAAAAGCGCCCTGAAAACCGGAGTTGTTTCTATTTCGACAATCGCATTTGGATATAATTTTGACCAGTTCGTCTAGTTCGATTACGTTTAAGATTTTTCATGCAGTGCAGAGGATTTAAATTATTAAGCAGATGTTATTGGAAAGATTTGTTTTTGTTTGAATATCCTAGAAGGTATTACATTTTCCGTAAACATCTGCTAACGCAAATTTTGGTATGCACCGCAATACAAAAATGGCCGCTAATTATTAATCGGTTGGTATAAAAATAAAATAATAAGCCTTTAGAACTATTCGTATATAAGGAATATAAATATTTTAAAAAATAACTGAAAACAGTCGAGCAGTTAAGCTCGACGATTTCAGATGCACTATGCACTAAACATTCTTTGAATAAACGTTATTGGACTATTTTGGATAAACACGAAGTATGTGATACTCTTTGGTATTTGTAAAGGTCAGCAAGTATCAGGTCCCCGCGACAATTTATGTGGCTACACCGCTGGATAGCAAAACATGCATGAAATTTATGACTTATTATATGAAAACGGTTTCTGATTCCATTTTCTCTCCTAAATTCAAAGATGTGATCTGTTTTCTGCTAGCACGTCAGGTTTATTCACAATTTAAGAAAATGCGTTTACTATCGTACATATCGCTGTCATACTGTATCCTAGCATTTTTTATGACTGATTTCATACAATTTAAAAATACAAATAGAATTCTAATTCTCAGCAATCTCTCACTGTGTATAGGATGCACTCTTTTTCTTCTCTTGTGTTCTTAAATTTAGCATTAGCATTAACACACAAGCTAATTGTAATGCACATTCTTCGAAGTCTATACTGTATCCAATGTCCGGCCAAATTGTGATAATGTTAAATGCCCGGCAACTTTTCTGTTGCTGTCGCAGTGTGCGAGGGTACAGCGACAAAACAGTTTTGTCTCCGTGAAGTTTGCTGACTGCAGGAGACAGAGAAAAGATAGTTGAGCGACTGTTCTGTCGACAGTGTGCGGGGGGCCTTAGACTAACTAACTAACTCTATACCTTACGTAACTCGTAAGTACATCGCCGTAGTGACAATCGTTCGCCATTGGATTATATCCTGGGCAAAGTCAAGACAGTTATCCGGCAATATAAAATTTTACACTATCGAGAGAAAAGCGTTTGATGGTGAGCACATAGTGTACCCTGTAGCCTTTGGGTGAGGGTAACGCTCCTGCCTTATAATCAAGGGATTCGATTTATGTTGGAGATATAAGTGGTTCTCAGCCCGCGTTAAATTGTAGGTCCCATCCTTTGGACGTCATTTTCATCCGATACAAGGCAAAACACCATCAGCTCACCATGTCGATTGTCATAATGTCACTTGTAAAAGGGCATGTTCTCTGACCCTCCGCTCAAGCTGCAGAATTCATTCTCACTCTCCCACCCTCTCTTTCTCACTCACACTCTCTAACTGTGTGTGTGTGCGTATGAATGAGAGAGAGAGAGCGTGTGTATATGTGTGAGCGGTATATATATATATACACTCTATGGCATACGGAACTCGCAACTTCATCGCCGCAGTAACAAACGACGGTTCTATCCTGGGTAAGAACAAACCAGTTTTCATCACAAACATTTACTTCGCGAAGATCCCTTCTAATATTGTCCTCCCAGCGTCGTCTCGGTCTTCCCAACGGTATTTTCCCTTCCGGCTTTCCGAACAAGATGGAATATAGTATTCGTTTTTCTCCCATACGAGCTGCGTGGCCTTCCTACCTTAGTCGTTGCCATTTCATTATTCTTACATCATCGGGTGAGTCGTACAGTCCGTGAGGTTCTTCATTATTCAGTCTCCTCCATTCTCCAGTCATCTCGTCACGTTTGGGTCCGTTTCGAACACTCGAGATTTATGCTCATCTGCTAGGGTCGCACTCCAACTTTCGCAACCGTAAAGTATTACCGGCAGAATAACAGTTCTGTATATTTTGAATTTCAACTTCCTCGATATTAATCGCAAGGCTAGGAGTTTCTGGACTAAATAGAAACATGCGTTGCCCGATATAAACCAACTTTTTATTTCTTCTGTTACCTCGTGTTTGCTTGTTACATATGCTGCCAAATATTTAAATTTGTTTACATTCTCTATATTATTATTCTTAATTGTTATATTCCTATTTCCGTTATTCTCTCTGTTTCGGCTCGTTACCATCCAGTTTTTCTCGATGTTTACATGCAGACCTATCTCATCGCACGCTTCTACTAAGACATCAGTGTTGCTTTGTAGTGCCTCTATATCTTCCCCTATTAAATCTACATCATTCGCGTTCACGCGAACAGTTAATTCAAGCCATTCAACGTTAGTCCCTTTTTGTCTTCTTTCATTTTTAAAATCGTATATTCTAAAGCAAAGTTAAACAGTAGTTGGCCTTGGCCTTGTTTCAATTCGTTGCTAATCTTGAAACTATCTGACATATGATAACCTACCCACACTCTGCTTATGAGGTCGCTAAGACACATCCTCACAAATTGAACAAGTTTCTTCGGAATTCCAAATTGTGCCATTATATTGTATAACTTTTCCTTTTTGATAGAATCATAAGCCTTCTGAAAATCAATGAATAGCTGGTGAACAGTCCCATTGCACTCCCTCCTCTAAGATTTGCATCAAGGCATGAATTTGGCCAAACGTGGATCAATTTCTTCTAAATCCACATTGGTGATCTCCAATATTATTTCATATACTTATACACTTAAGCGAGTGAGGAGTTAATTACTCAATACTTTGTAACTTGTTGGGAGTAACGATATTCCGCGGTAATTATTAGTCCGATTTATCGCATTTATTTAATAAATCGGAAGTATTATTGAGGTTTTCCATTCCTTTGGAAGTTCCTCCTCCATATAGCGTTATTCAATTTATGCAGTTCCTCGAATAATGCCGTTCCTCCCGCTTTAATTAATTCGCCTTAAGTATTGTCTATTCCTGGTGATTTGAATTTTTTAAATTTCTTTATCGACATTTCGACCTCGATCTCGCTAGGTTCGGGTACCCACGGTTCTGC
>JAGDQP010063824.1:0-11664 GCA_022664845.1 Lepisma saccharinum
TAACAAACCCAATAATAATACGTTTAGGCACTTATCCAGAAAACAAATCTGGAAGACTGCTGTCCATTATGCCCTGCGGTAAAGTCTTTGTTTTCACCTGCACCTTTGTTAAAGGATATTTTACTCTAAATTTAGGATTTTGTAATACTTTATTTTGTCCTATTTTCACCGTGGGCGACACATCAACATTTTTCACAGTGTTTCATCTGTAATTACAACTTTCCCCTCAGCTCCAGTCTCGCCCATTAGATTAAAAATATCACCATGAATATAGTCCAGTAATTCAAAGTGGATTAACGATGTATGAAGTGAGCGTTGTTTAAAACCCTGGTTATTATTATCGGCCACAGTGTCCATATGACCTACAGTATCTTTAAACCACATTGCGCTCTGAAAACGAGTTTTTTTTCATTGGCATTATAATTTAGTGTTTTTTTCAATATATGATCAAAATGGATATGTATTCGAGGTATAGGAAATTAGTTGATTATTCAAATATATTTTTACCTCGCTGAACATTGCACTGACAAAATCATTTACAGGACCAATTTTCTTATCAGCAGATGTTAAATCAGAACCAACAGTTTTAGTGATTTTAGCCTTAATATGTCACATTGTATGTGGTAAATCAATATAATCATCACCGTGGCCGGGGACTACAAACTCTATGGGTGCATTATCAGATATTGACGCTACCGGATTATACGGCACTGTTTTATTACCTATAATACTAGTTTGAGCGGGCAGACCCGCAAATAGTTTTAATTCTGATTTTGTATACTCACACTGCATTTTTGCTATTAATATACTCATTAGATTATTTTTATAATACCGTATTACGAAAATGTAGCTTTACAAATACACTAGGAAAAGAAAGGAAGTGGATTACTCGTGCTATCTCTTATATCAATAATAATTTTATCAAACTGTTTACGTTGTTTGGGGACATAATGAGGCTTTTCAAATAGATGCACATTACTAGCACTATAATCTTTAATATTTGTATTTAAAATACGCAATAGTGGAGCAACAATATCACCTACGAGTTGAGGTTCTACAATATCACAATAAATATACATGTGTACGGGTAACGATTTCTGAAGATCGGGCGGATAACGCGCATGTAGGACAAGTGTAATGTTGTCTTGCTCTATATGATCAAAATCCAGCATTCGGACTAATTCGGGTGATAGGCGTACTTCTTTAACACTCTCGTCATCGTTTCTTACTCTACTAACTTCAATGCGTTTTACCGAAGCTTAAACGTTTAGTTGTAAATTCAATTTATTGCTTTTATAGTAAATTTGAGATAAAATATCGTCAACGTAATAATAATGTCCGGGCATTATTTTAGTTACATTCCAGGTTTCTTTATCCGAGCCCCTATAATAGTATATTTTGAAATGACCCTGTATAATGGACTTCAAAAACAGCTGTTTCCCACACACCCTTCTTCAGCACGAGAGACTGGTATAGTTTGGTAGTATAACATGCTAGAGTATTTTGCGGGAAATATTCCATAGAACTGTTAGTGGATAGTGTGAGGTAAAAACTAGTACACTGCTCCATAATCAATCGAAAATATCTCTCCACTTCGCCCCCTTTTTCCTTACACCACCTGTTAGCTTACTATTTAGTTTTCCTCCTCTCGCCAACGTTTGATTTATTTTATTTTGAGCATTATTCTTTAAGTTACTTTTTGCCTCTTGAGAGCGTGCTTTTAAAGCCTCTTCAACAGATCTATTACTATTTAGTACGTATTCGAGTAGATTAATACCACCACGTAACAATTCTTTACCAACCGTTTTTGCAAATTGTTTTATTAGAAGAAATATAATACGAAAGAGATCACCAAGAAAACTACCTACCTATGCCGTAAACTTTTTGGTATGGTGCACTCCTATATACATTATAACCACTACCGGCCTGATGTGAATAATATTGCAAATAAGGAATATTAATTTTTCTTCTGCTTATCTTATCTTATGTAACAAATGTAACCTTAGTTTATCATATTCTATTACTATTACTACCCTTTTTCGGGCTCAGAAAAAGGTATTATTTCCATTTTATAACTACACACATCTACACTATCTCTTAACAGCGGGCAGTATGGACTACAACATTTACGCTATTTCAATGGAATATTATAAGATTGTCAATTACCTAATCCTAAATTAAAATATCCACATCTTACAATATCCGGTAATCTAACAAAATAAAAAACACACTCTGCAAGTTGACGTGGTGGAACTTTCCATGGCCTATGTGTTTTAAATGTTGCTAAACGTTCATTAAGTAGGATACAGGAATCCATGAACTTTGGGCAGTGACACCGCTTGTGTTTCTTCTTCATATAGTGTACCAATAATTGCATCACCGTTTAAATCCTCTAATACATAAACCACTTTATTTTCCTTATACCTTATGTGTTTTATTTTAAATATTTCCAACGTCCAAATTTCTTTTTACCGTTTTGGAAAATGTCGTTTTTCCTTAGTAATTCGTACAGTATCACCTTAACACTAGAACTAGCGGTTTCACCAGTCTATTCCACACTTGTTGAAACGTGTCTTGATTCACAAGAGCGGGGGTAATTTATGTGCCGCGTGCGGTCTAGAATTATATCCTTGAACCATTTTTACCAATATATCAATATAACGATATGCTTTTGGAAGTAAAATATTTCCACTTTCTTTGATTCAGAGTGCGATTTAGACGTTCTACGAGGCTTGCCTTAATATCGGGGTTTTCGGCTGTGAAAATATGAATATTATGTTTTTTCAGGAACGTTTGAAAAGTTTTATTTAGAAATTCTGTACCTTTATCTGATTGTTGCCGTAATGGTTTGCGGCGGGCGGCAGATGCAAATATTTTCTTAGGTGCCTCTTTAATATGTTCATCTGTTTTACTGCAGACCGGTACTGCCCATGCAGAGCGACAGATCAATCACTGTTAAATTATACCTGTAACCGTCATTATATTTTTGGAGGCTTTGTAAATCAACCAGGTCCACCTGCCACTGCTCGTCGAAATTAAACACTGAGTGCGGGTTGCGTCGAAACCGTTTTCTCGCTTGTGCAATGTATATGCCGGATGCTCCTTTAACCATTCATCCACTCACTGTAGCGGTACTGATTTGTTTACAGTTTTCCATAACGTCCGAGCCGTTGGGAATTAAGCAGGATGTAAATGGTTGCCAGCTTGTTCATGGTCGATAGTTGTTCCAGCGTTTACGTGACGGTCTAAGCTACTCTTCCTCCTCTTCCTCCTCCTTTTTTGTTTTAGGTCCAGCAGTGCAGCGGTCAGCTTTCGTATATAGTCTATACGTTGTGGGTTACCTAAATACACTATCGGCATGTTCGATTTATCTAGTAGTACAGCAAAAGATTCCCAACATATGGTTGGAGTATTTTTCTTACGATACCTAACAAAATCAGATATTAAATCTAGTATCCAAATTTGTTAACATTAAAATTTACATCCCATTGAATGTCGGGATTCTGTTTCAATCTACCTAACAAGGGTCTTGCTTTGCTTAAATAAATTTCCGAAAGAGTAGCTATGATTTCATCGTCATCATCATCAACATCATTATTTGTTCTACCAGTACCAGCAACACTAGTTACGGCAGCTGCCGGAGGTTTTTTAACAAAGTGTAGATATTTTTGTAACACCTCTCTATATTTTACCCATTTTTCTTCAACACTCAAATACTTAATATTTAAAGTTTGTTTAATTTCGTCATCGGGATTGGAAATACCCTAATAATGGTGTAATTTCTCTGGGGAGATTAAAATAAGTTTTTTCGCATACTGCATAATTACGACTAATGCTACTTAATTAGACTAGATAGTATACCGCCTAAAATGGAAGTGAGCAATGCAGTTAGAAACCCCCCTTTCTGTGCAACTATACGTTTTTTTTGTTTTAGTGTCAGACCCTTGCGCACCAAATATCTGAGATATTTCTTATAACGCCTTAACCTATTTTTCTCTTTTTCATTCAATGGGACGTTCCCGGGTAATAGATTAAATGAATATTTACAAGTGGACCGCATTAATTCGGAATCTGCGTTTTGTAATATCGCCTTCCGTATTTTCGGTTTTGCCCTGGCCAAAAGTTTTAGTAAGAGAGCATTATCCTTATTAATCATTTTTGTCTAATATACACACTCTATTATAGCAGAAATAAATGTTTGAAAATATACAGTATTATTATTATGTCTTCAGCACCGGTACATATACATAATTAAAAGCATCATAGGGAAAACACAGGTTCGAACCCAGTTTTCGTCGTTGGTGTTTTGTTTCAAATCAAACAACAAATAGCCGTGAGGATTGTGGGTTGCATCCTGATAGGATTCCTGTATAAACGTTGCGTTGCCTGGATACAGATGCGCGCAAGGTACTTTATCTGTGCCTGATCTCTGGGGTTCTTAAAACATACCAAATACTGACTGTTTAGAGAAACGTCGCGCAAACCTATGACTTGGTAAAACATATTTTGAGTTCTAAAATAAAACTCAAATTCCGGTGGTGACTACCTTTAGTGAAAATATCCACAACCCTTCAATCACACTCGGGCATTACATCATCTATAATAATAAGATGGGGCCCATCGTCTAATAAAAACTCATCACTGCTTTGTGGCAAGCACTCCTTAATTTTACAATAGTGAGTGTGTCCTATAGCAACTACCACTCGCCAAACAACAGACTATATTTTTAAACAAATCACTGCAGTGCTCGAGAAATGCTTTAACAAAATAACTTTCCCCACACCCTCTAGGGCCTGTAAACATACATGTAAAGGTATTTATTTGCCACTCCATATTCTAGTCTATTATATAACAGTGCGAATTAGGAATATATTATTATTATTTCGATTTATAAAAGCCAATACTTCCAGTTCAATACGTTTAGATACACCTGTAGTGGTACTAAATTCATGTGGGATTTCTTTTAAACACTTTTGAACACATTCTCTTGCCTAATTGCAAATAGAAATAGCATATTGAATACACGGCATTTAGATATGAAGTTTTCACCCTGTATAATTACAAAAAAATACCTGACCTTTATTATCAGCTGATGCGAGAATAAGACACTGAGGAGTACGTGCCTGATAGTTCTACGTCTTATTTATCACTAAGAAAAAATTCTGTGGGCAACTCTGACCATGCAAATTTGTTGAAATAGCTGTTAATATATAGAGAATAAGATAAGAATCTATACCACTCATCAAGCGATAGGTGTTAATATGTACACTAATTGTGTAGACTAATAACCACAGAGAATTTTCCATCATCATCATAAGCAAGGCCGACGCATATTTCAATTTCGATAAAATTATAATAATGAATTAAAATTTGATTTGATAATTTTTTTGCTCTTTCCATATATACCCCAAAATATACAACACCATAATACCATATTTACACTAGACGTTTTCTTTTATAACCATGAGTAAATGTGTAATAATCAGCAACACGCTTCGTATTAATAGAGGTAACCCCGAAATATCTTGCTACTTTCACCTTTCGTAATAACTCGGGATCCTTATTCCTACCAATGTGTCGGCCAATAGAGATAGTAACAGCTGGAAGATTATTCACAACGATATCTCTTATATGTTCAAAATTAATTTGTTCTCGTGTGTTGCTATTCAGAGTAACACCTTTGATTTACATATACATATATTTTCGCCACTAACCTGATTATGTACATCATAACCATAACACTTTGGGACCCTGGCACAGTAATCTTGAATATATGTGGCGGCCACGTACTCCGCTAACTCATTCTTCCATTCATCCAAAAAACCATTACGTCAATGTCGGGAGCACCGTCGCAGTGAATATAATTTATACTATCGATATCATAGTACAGAACTTGCTCACCGAACATGCCCAGGTAGTGATATAAATCGAGTCGAGTGTGTGCTGCTTTATTTGGTACTATAATTACATTGGTATTTTTCGAGCCGACCCCAACACTCTCATACACCGCCGAGTTCAGCAGGCGAACTTTGTCGCCTACTGCAATGCACGATTTGACTTCATTGTAGGGATCAGTCAGTTTCCTAAATACTCCTCTGGTGCTCTATTAATACTGGTCTCGTCAAGGTTCTCCCGCAGTGCGAATTTACCCCACAGCGAGTTTAGTGCCATTTTGGCGATGCTCTTCTCTTTATTGTTCTTAGCGAACTTCTAACGCTACAACTGAATACCCTCCATCTCGAAATACTCCTGTATGGCCTCTTTCTCTTCCTGTGTATTACAACCCGCAGGCCACCCACTGCACTCAGCCTTCATCTTCATAAACATGTTGATGTAGTCCGTAAAGGGCCCTCCTTCTTTCTTCTCAGAGTCGTACATAACAACCCTGTATTCCCATATTTCGTTTTTTTCTAACACACGATATCCTTTCTCAACTGCTTTACTCACTTCATCCACAACCCACACACCGGTCAGAGCGCCCTCTCTATATATGTTTGTGCATTTCTCATCTGCGGTGTTGCAGGTGTCCACACATGTCGTGAAAAGAGGGAATAATAATTTGCCACTTGTCCGATAGGGGATAACTGGATGGTAAATATTATCCGGTTAGCAAGAAATTACATTTTATTATCCCCTCAAATGCTGAGATATTGGGACACTCGCTGTCATCGACGTAAATATTCAGTTTGCAAATAGAGTATTGTTACGTTCGCCCGGACCCCATACAGGGCATCGTGAGATTGGATTGGACATTTTCTTTTGTGGGATGGCTGTGAAAAAAATCGTGTACTTCCGGATGGTCTCGAAGGTGGCGACGCCACTGACATTCGCACATCTCAAGTATAATCTGCGTCAGTTCTTTCAATCGGGCTATTTTAGCATGCGTGCTCTCATACCACGTAATGAAAGTGCTGTATGGGTCATTGAACACAGAATTGTCACGCGCTATGTAGTAACACCATGGGCAACCGTGCTAGGGGCAACTCTGATATTCCCAGACATGCTCTTTTTCCCGGTATGTGCCATACCCATCTACTTTGAACCCTTCTTTGACTGTAACTTCCATACCATTACCTGCATGTTCAATGTTAATATTACGATTTTGCGCCTCGTGTACAAGCTATTGGACAGCCCCCACAGGCTGAGTATCGCTGCATCGATACCCATTATGCGGTATGATATTTATTGTCTCTGGCTTTATGAACCGCCAACGAAACACACAATTACATGCACTACCTATACATAAGGTGTCAAGGAACGGATTAGCCAGCGCGTGAAATTCTGTCATGAATTTGACACACGCTCCCCGAAATAAATTCGATCCCCGACACAATACTGTATGAGCTGATCTTTAAATATGAAACCATTATTTCTCTTTCTCTGACCCGCATGCCAGTTCTCAAATGCCTTCAGTTGTCCATCCATCAAATTGCTCACATCATAAAATGTTATTCCAGTCAGTTCCCTACGATACACCTGGTTGGCAGTAATGTTGAGTAAGTGGGGGGACCACCCCTTAGCCAGGGGCAGATCAAAAGTATAACTCAGTTTGCTCAAAGCCATCGGGAGGAAATTGAGGCTGTCGATGAATTCCAGATTGAAATATTCTATTGACCTTATTTTCACCCCTGCATTATTACACGGGGTGTCCACTCTTTTTCTACCATCATACTGCGCAGGATAAAGTGGTTATCGTAGGCTTTTACATTACGTGCGAGGCAAACGAGCTTATTAATACCTGGCCGCCTTACAGTCGAATCTTGAAGGAATTGATCAATGCAGCCGTCGCAGTAAAATACGTTGATTTTCACTACAATTGCTTCACTGTTCACTACCACAATAGTTATAGCATACCTGTTGACACAGACTAAATTGGGCTCATGTTCCAGCACCCCATCACGCATTATTTCCTCCTGCCTGCACTCAATATCATAAAACACCATCATCCATTTGCGGGAGTAGCGTTTGCGGACTGGCCTTATATGACATAAATGCCTTGGAGGCATCATTTTACAGCACACAAGTGCAGAACACCTCCCCGCAAATATGTGGATAACGCCTTTTCTTAATAACATAAGCCTTAAGACATATATTGCAATCGCACAGGGTATTGCATAAACCATCGCACTTCTGATTTGAAAAAGCCCTGCGCCTAAAACCCTCTATTACACTCCTTACAATAAGTCAGCTGCTCAGTTGTTATACACGGCGGTTTTGATTTACACTTTGCGCAAAAAGATTTACACTTTTCCACATGACGGTTTTTATTACAATAATTCTTATGACATTCTGTGCCGTAGTAACTGCACGAGAAGGCTGCTGTTAAGGTGATAATTGCGTCATAATGCTAATCATTTAGAATAAGAATTATTGTTTTGCCGGTGGTATGGCCCTCAAAGAACACCTTTTCACCTGAAAAAGCATTATATACAGTGATATTATATCGTGATAGACAGTCCTGGATTTCTTGTATTTCGGTTATACCTCCACTATTAGTTAATTTTACACCTGCTTGTTTGCATAACGCAGACACTGTACTAACTATAAATCTCGGAAATTGATTCCAATGTCTCTGTTTCCCTTTTTATATTACTGTTATTTTCAATTAATCCCTTGACGACGACCAAAGCATGAGCCAAACAACGGTTATAGGTATTTTTATACGAACAATATCTCGATTGCCGGCTGTATGTGGTGACGTGGTGGAAAAATTTTGTTCTCCACGCCCCTAGCCTGTAGGCAACTCTAAAGGGAACCACGAAACGATTCTGATACAAAAGTGACGTGTTTGACTAGATTACATTCTCCAGGGCTGTCCACACATGGTCACTACTCATATTTCTTGCATGTCTAAACGACAGGTAGAAGGGTTTATCTGGGTGGTTTTGGTTAATGAAAGTTAGGCCGATCTGATGATGTGGAATTACATTTTGCATTAAGTATACCTCAATGCTTTACTACCTAATGCTAACTTCCTCAATGCTTTATCCACCCTTATTATTGTGTTCTTCTCTCTGCGACGGTGCTTTTATCTCTAAAGTTTTTAACGTGCCGTTGTCTTTGAAGCGTTTATAATAATTGCGAGATTCGCTAACTATACTAAATCTCTCCATTTAAACAACACCAACTAAGTAAGTATAAAGGTAATGGTTGTGTATTTTTAATAATATTGTACTATTAAGCAAGTAACTATAAATGGACAGGCGATGTTTTTATATTAACGTATTATACTAATATACTACTATCAAGTAACTATAAAAGAGATAGGGGTGTTTTATAATATAGTATTATATTAATTTATGATAATAACAACTAATAATATACTACTACAAAAATACGGGGAACCTTTTTCTGTATTAGTGTATTAAACCTCGCTCAATTTGCAAAAAAAATCTCAATTATTAAATTTACACGTTAGGGACTAATAATAATTAATTATTATTTGTTATTAATAATAATTAACGTCATGTGAGACGTTTTTATTAATATAATGAAAAAAAAACATTATTATCAAGAGAAACAGAACTATGGAACCTCTTCCTCATTTAATTATATATGTTTTAATATTTTCAACATATTATCACACCTACATATTTGCTATAAATAATCACGTCTTATATGAAGGGCCGTCATTTGAGGCATTACATTTTAAATGATGGGAAAAAGCACATCGTCTTATATGACGAGATGGTGGGAAAACAATACCTCGTCTTATATGACGAGAAGTTATTAATATAAAAGTGTTACAAATATAAGACCATTTCCAAACAGCCGTTATGTGAGACGTTTTCATTAATACAATGAGAAAACATTACTATCAACAACATAACAGTATTCTCCAACAGAACTATAGAACAAATTCCTCATTTAATTAGATATTTTTTAATATTTTCAACATATTATCACATCTACATATTTGCTACATGTAATCACGTCTTATATGAAGGGCCGTCATTTGAGGCGTTACATCTTAAATGATGGGAAAAACAGCACCTCGTCTTACATGACGAGAAGTAATTACTACAAGAGTGTTACACACATAAGGCCATTTCCAAACGGCCGTAACATGAGACGTTTTCATTAATATAATGGGAAAACATTACTACCAAGAGGAACAGAACAGTATTATCCATAGCCCCAATATCCGAAAACGTCTCAAAATATCGCTAAAATCTCCCTTTATAAACCTCTTGTCGTTTTTCATAATAACCTACCTAGATCCAAAGTTTTGTGATAATCCGACGAAATTTTGGCACTTAGCCCGATATATCAAAAGCGACTCAAAATATCGCCAAAATAAAAATCCAATATGGCATATTAGAGACCCCACACTACCTCGAGAGTGCCGTATCATAACGTGGATTAAATAGAGGTGGGGAAAATGTGTTCTTAGCCTTTTATGCTATGTTAAATTGGGGTTGAAAAAAGGGGTTCATACTCTTTTACAAAACAATACCACTCTTATTAAAATAAATGAGAATAAAAGTAACTACATTTAGTTATAAAATACTAACAAAATCTAGTTCCAACATTTGAGCCAAAGTTGCTTAAAACGATGCAAAGTGCCATCATTCTACTGATATGCTTCTTGAAATGTTTTCGAAAGAATTCTTAACCAGATCTATTATGGCAATGTTGTTTAAACTTTAACGATTACGTTTACTGTACTAGCTAATATCTACATTTCGTTTTTCAGCAATCCGTTCGGTTGAAGAGAGTTCGTAATACTTTTTAATGGTATTTTCTCATGTTACCATGAAGAAGTGGCCTACACGACGCATCTGGGCTGTAAAAATTTTAAATTTCTTTATTATCGGGGTGGCGAAATCCGCACTCTTTATTGTAGATCATTTCTTGAACAAAACACCCACCAACTTCCTCTTGCTCTTTGGTTTAACCATGAACAGTTTGTAGCTTTGGACTCGAGGGTAAAAATCTGAAAATAGTAGGTTCTTATGGAGGCTGAAGAACAGTTTGGACGCAAAGTGATAGTGAGTAGATACATCGACGCCTAGCAACATGGGATTAGCCCCGAACTCTCTCTACATGAAACTAAGATAGGTTGGGTAACAGTCGTAAATTTTCTGTTGATGCTAGTTTCAATCTCACTTTTAGATGTATTTATTATCTTCAACAAAACTTGAATGACACTGGTATTATTAACGTAATTAGCGCCGATAAGTGACTGTCATCTAGATATGGGTTGAAGTCGTAAATTGTCTGTAATATATATTACCTTATGCATTTTCACTGCTACCTCAAATACGAAATTTCACATCAATCTTGCTCCATATCTTCTTACAATACAACCGATCAATAGATACTATCATGGCCAATATAATCTTTAGATGACTTTATTATACAAAATTTTTCTCTAAGTCTAGAAGATAAGCCTCCCAACTGACGTAGAGGGGGCGGTGTGTGAATCTGAGAGAGCGTGAGTGAGCGAGCAAGGGTTGGAATTTTCTTTTCTTTAATTGAAAACATTATCACATGTGCTGGGTTATGGAAAGATCTTCATGATTTATTCTAGGTTGTAGCAAATAATAAAAAAAAAATAAGCTGTCGCACTTCAAACGCCAAAACAGGAAACCTAACACTATCTGTTTTTAGGCGGGCCACTAGATGAAATGTACTGAAAAGTGTAATTCAAATTGTCCAATA
>JAGDQP010063825.1:0-11664 GCA_022664845.1 Lepisma saccharinum
CAGTATTTGATCGTTTGATGGTCGCTGGAGGTTGGCTCGAGCAGCCAAATCTTTAGTTGTGCCGCCAACTCCATCACATGGTGATTTGTTGTAACTCATGCCGAAAAAAAAAATCCATTCGGGTTCGATGTCGAAATCATGTTTGTGATTGCAAAAATTCACGAAATTTTTGTATTGTACTGCTGAACCATCGCTGAAGTAGTATATTCGTGTAATAATTTTAGTCGTCAAAAACGAAATCAACTTCTGAATAAACATATGGATAGAAACCGTATCATGTTGCAGATGATCTGAAATTATACAACAGTGGACAATTTGCAGCACGTCATCTTGAACTGCATAATAAGCGACGAACGGATGCACTGTGGCTTGA
This sequence comes from Lepisma saccharinum, assembly GCA_022664845.1. Taxonomy (NCBI): domain Eukaryota; kingdom Metazoa; phylum Arthropoda; class Insecta; order Zygentoma; family Lepismatidae; genus Lepisma; species Lepisma saccharinum. The sequence goes on from JAGDQP010063825.1 coordinate 374, forward strand.
GAAATCTTCCAGTGAAAGCCTTGAGCGGCATCTTGGACAACAAACGAGTAATTATCTGCAAGAACCAATCAGTAGTATCAGTTCGCTTTTTTTGGCTGGCTTTCAACAACTGCAAATATTCAATTTGATGTTTGGATGGCCAGTCAGTTTTCAAATTTTACAATCGGGTTTTTCGATGAAACTTTCAATAGTGAGAATATTTGCTACCAGCGTTTCGGGGTCAGTATGTAATCGACTCACAGACTCATATAGTCTGCAAGAAAGAAACTATACGCTTTAAACTCCAGCAGAAATAAAAAGCAAGCGACACAATGTAAAAGAATGCATGTTGAAGTATACGACGCTGCCATAGCGAAGTTCACAACTTTGACAGTATTTTTAGGACCTTATATGCCCGCGCTGAAAAACCAGCTCTATTTTCTTACCTGGGTTGAAACATGCTCTTTCTGCTGAGAATGAATTAAAACAGTTTTTAGAAGATCCTTTTTGTAAAAGCTGGTTGCAAATACACTACGTTGAGCTTTTTTACAACAATCGTCAATTTTCAAATCAATTTGTCAACGAATGGAAAGCTGTAGGAGCATGTTATTTTATATTCGACATCCTTGTGTTGCCAAGTTTTTACGCGCATAGTTTCACGTTTTTCCTCCCTTTACTTTCAGAGATATCAAAAATCAAACTTTACATCTTTTTGAAGGCGATATTTTTCAACAAATTTTGCTCCAAATTATCTACATGAATATCGCTCATGAAAAAAAATTATCTAATTTTTTTTCGCAGAGCACAAAAATTTGTACAAGCTCGCCAAATTTTGTTTCTCTCAACAATATATTGCCTTAGATATTATGTCTCAAAGTTGTCGCAACCTGAGCGTCATACGGTCGACGGCTGAAGTATAGTGTCACACAAATGTCTCTATCTCGGCAAGTATTGCATCGGCGAACGTAAAATTTTACCAATGTAATTGGAGACATGTGTAAATGTTCAAGCCAAATTTCATCGAAATCCATGATAGTCGGTCGGGAGGCTTTTCTGAAATCAAACCACTTGACATTGAATTACCCAATAAGAAGTCTGTTATAACTATGCTTCAAACTTCTCTCCATGTGCACAACGATGAGTCGCTGGTCACTCAAATCTAAGTCAATACGTACACCAAAACAGAGTAGTCTAAATCAAATTTCAATTTTGTAGTTTTAACTGTGTGGTTGATAAGCAGGAACGAATGCTCAAGTGAATCAAGTAAAAGCTGCAATTGTACAATATATGGAGAAGATTCTGAAGGCCACTTGTTAGACTAGTGATACAAGAAGCTATTTTGCTTGTAGCATTCGTATTTCGGGTATGAGCAACCGAAAGTTGGTCATGCTTACACGAGAAACCATAACAAAAGTACGTGCTTGCTCCTCCTGGGCCTTTTCCCAAATTGGCTTTCACTATGTACTACCACGTACTTCCACGCGCTTTCATACCCTTTGCACTCTATGTGGAAAAAATGACAGCTGAAAATATAGCAGATTAAAATGGAAGGATGAAAATGTAAATTAAAAAAAAAAAATGGTTTGCTGAAAATTTTGCAGGAATTGTGAAAAGGTGGAAAAGTGGGAATCACGAGTAAATTTCGTTTGTTTCTTTCATAACTAGGCTCTTAGACAGCTATTTGATGACTTCTAACATATTTAAGAAGAAAATAATGATCTACATAATTCTCAATATGCAAATTTAATTATATCATTTACGAGCATTTAACCTTAGTGCTGTAATGGAGGGTATGCGCGGGTATACGGCGTTTACCTACATCAATGTTTTAAGCATTACAGTATACCCACCTCAAATTGATGAAATAGGCAGGTGTATGGGACAGTAAGGAAAATATTTGTTAAAGCAAGCGAAGCGTATAACCACCTAACATTTTATCATTACATTACTGTTTAACCTTCAGAGTTGTTATTAACAGTCGTTTCCTTTTCTTTGAGGTAACAATATATATATTTGTTAAACTGCAAAAACGATCTAAAATGTAGATGTTACTCTTTTATATGTATTGTTTTTCTACTTCTTATATGTTCTTGCTTACTTAAAGATGAATCTACATATCTGTAAGGTGAAGAAGAATATGTATCTGATACATAAAACATGATATAGTTGAATATGCCATAATTCTATTTTAAAGGATACTTGAGACCCTCGGGGGAGCAAACTTGTAATCACCAATTTACAATGGTCGAGTAAACTGAAAATGAAAATTCAACAATTGATACTAACCAGAAAAAATGAACACATACTATATATTCATTTCATGTACTTGTTATATTAATATAGTGTTTATAATACACGAGTTTGAACTCAAGGAACACGATACATGACACATGGAGTAAGAACAATTGAACAATAAACACTAACTACCATTATCTTCCTGAAACTATTTGAAATGGAGGATAAAAGTGTACATTATTGTTGACCGAATTTTATGTCATGTATTGGTGTTCCAGTTGTGATCGAAAATCGTGCATTGGTACCCAATAAAGCCATGCCAAATATGGACGTTCTAAAACAATATTTAACCGGGCCCTTGTAACCCTAAAAGGCCCATTTTGTTTCAAAATAAATTATGAAATTATGACATGAGTTTCCACATGTTGGGCTTCGAGTATTTATGAAAGTTATGCATGGTTATGAACTTTAGACATGCCAAATGTTGCTCTTTTTGGTCATCAAGCGTTTTTGGCTGTTTTCAAACCAAACTTTTCTCTGTCTCCGCAGCCCGACTAAATATGTTTTGATCCCTCTGTGTTTCAGCAAACAAACATAACATTCTACAGTTTTTACACGCTACTCAAACTCAAATTTCTGAAGAAATAAAATCGATTGTGTTTGTCTCTATCGAAATTTACATTTTTCCTTACCTCGGAGCTCTCCTAAAAATTTGTTGATTCCTTTGTGACTCGGCAAACTAGCATAACAGACATTATATAACATTTGCACCTTACTCAAACAACTTTATAAAAATTAGTTGTACCGAAATTGGTCGAAAAATTCTGTTTTAGAAATTTGAGTTTGACTAGTGTGCAAAAGTTGTAGAATTGTATGTTATGTTTCTTCGCCAAAGCATAGCCGGATAAAAATAAATATATAGACGGGCCCCGCAGCGCGCGAAAATTGTAGTTATAAAACGGCCAAAAAAAGCTTGACGGTCAGACTACTCGAACGCCATGTGGAAACTTGTATAATATTTTTATTACTTGTTTTGCAAACATAAGCAATTCGACTTGTTTTAGGGGACCAGGGACGGTTAAACACTGTTTTAGGACGGCTATATTTGGTTTGGCTTCATTTGGTACCAGTACAGAGCTTTCGATGACAACTCCAAACCCAATATCTAAAAGAAATAGCCTTCCTTAGTCAGAGGCGTCATTTAGGAGGGCAGGGGGGCATTTGCATTCCCCGGGTTCGAGAATATGAACGCACATAAACGTAGAAAAGTCAGAAAAGTCAAGTCAAATCGTCATAAAAACACAATGAAACGTAATATTTTTTTAATTATTGTTTCAACTTCGATTATTTTAATTATAACTTAATTATAACTGAATTTTTGTCCGACATTTATCTTCGTCTTCTGTAAAAAAGTTTATATCTGTATAACATTTCCCTTTCATGTTTAAGAATAATTATGCATTACATCTGTACAGATTTACAACGGGATAATCGAGAAACCCTGTGCGAGGCATGTTAAACATTAACTCGACTTATCTTTGCAATGATTCTCAAGGCAGTGACTTATCATGCTAATGATCACTGGCACACTGCTATGCGGCGAAATTTCTTGTCTGCTATGTGCCGCGCCGCAAGAATTTAAATATTGTTTTAAAATGATAGAGTAACAGTGAAATATAAATTGAATATCTTTAGGAACATTATTTATTAACACAAGAGGAATAGTATATTTTAAGTTAAAAATAGAATTCTTAAATTTATTGAGTCTGTTCTCTTGAAAATGATTAACATCTCAAATTTTTAAAATAATTAATTTGTTTTACTTTTATTTGGGTTTGTATCGGTGTCTTGTTAATTTTCTGCGCACGTGTTACGTTTGATTGCGTGCAGTAAGTAGCAGCGTAAACCGCATTAGTGTGCTTTTTCGGAATGTGCTTTTGAGAATTATGAGAGTTAATAGGCCTGTTTTGAAGTTTTCTTTCCTCTGCATTTCTGAGTCGTTTGGCTGGGGATGTGGCTGAGTTTGTTTTGTAGAATTGCCAGAGGACAGGAAACAATGGTACGTGAAGTTGGCTCAACCATTTAAAGCTTATAGGACCAAAACCACCCCAAGATTTTCGGCATATTTTGTGATAATTTGCCCCAACCACATCAAACTATCGGATTAAGAAAAGCTCTAGGATTTTTCGAATATTTTGTGCTAATTTGTGCACACTATTATATATTTTGTGCACGCTCGGTCTAGTCCAGAAATCAAATATTACGTGTTTGGGCCAACTTCACGCTGGCCCAACCACATTAAGTTTTTGGAATAAAAACCACTCCAGGATTTTTGTACATATTTTGTGCTAATTTGTGCACACTATCTCATACTTCTTACAGGCTCTGTTTAGAACAGAATTAAAAAAATAAGGTTGGTTTCAGCCCAGAAATAAAATATGTGGTTCGTTCAGCATCATCCTGACCCAAACCTAACCAAGCTATCGAAAAAGAAAACATTGAGGGGTTTAGTGCATGTTTTGTACTAATTTCTGCACGCTATCCCCTATTTTATGAATGCTGAGTTTAGCACATAAATGGAAAACAATTTGGTTTACGCTCAGATTAGCCCAGAAAAATAAAACAACGATGTTGGGTTTAGCCAGGAAATCAAAATCAAATATGGTTCGTACAATATCGCGCTGGTCAAACCACAACAAACTATCGGAATCGAAACCACACTAGGATTTAGTGCATATCCTTTTTTTGAGCACCACCCCAAATTTTTGCATGCTCAGTTTAGCCCAGATACAGAAAAAAATGGTGGTAAATATAGCCCAGAAATCGAAAACAATGCTATTTGTCCAACTTTAGGATGGCCAAACCACAACAGGCTATCTGAATAAAAACTACTCAAGGAATTTGTTAATATTTCATTCTAAATTGTGTACACGGTCCTATATTTTGTGCACACTCGATTTAACCCAGAAATCGAAGAAAATGGATTTTCTTTAACCAAGAAATAAAAAAGTGCTTCCATGAACACATCAAGCTACTGGAATAAAAAACAATCCGGGATGTAGCGTCACAGAATTACCATTGCCAGATTTGGCTGTCTTGCCTATAAACAAATTCCCATCACAAGATCCGGGTCACTCTCTACGTGGAAGATTCGTCCAAAAAATGGAATGAGGCTTAATCAAGAACATAGACTTCCACAACCCCTGTGGCAGGGCTAAGATAAGGCATGCAGGTTACCAAAGGGCGCCCCCAGCGAGCGGGCGTAAGCCACTTCCATACATCATCACTCATCCTACCTCTTTCCCATACCTGTACCTCAACGCAGATAGGTTCACCGGGGTCCAGCCATCTACATCTAACACAAACAGTGTAATCTTCTATATCCCTACTGACTCCAAATAATGCCATAACCCGCACTCTGCAAATACAGGAGTACTCTGCTCCTGTCTCAAAGTCTTACAGCAAGTCACCTGACCTTGTTGAATTAATATATTTATATTCACTCAACCTGGAAGCGGTTACACAGAAATCACTAGGCTGGCATACATCAAGATGATTAAATATTAACGAAGTCACACATATGTACACTCATGGGGGTGACAGGAGGAACACAGATCTTATAAAGTTGCAGGCGGCTATCCCCCAGGGAACTTAACCACTAGGTTCAGGAATGGAATTTTTCATAGCAACACCAAAAGAATCGAAAAGCTGAACTCAAAATCGACGGCTAGGTACAAGCACATGCAATCACAGGATCACAAACAACGAAGAGAAACAGGTGACACTAAACGTAAACACTTCCTCATAATGAACCCAAACTAAGCGAATGGGCCAGCATTCTAGAAGGCACCATGGCATTGAAAAAGCTGATGGCATGGCACCATAGCTGATGCACACTATCATTGGGTTCATTTCGTATAAACACTCAAAAAGCACTCCAGTCTTCAAGTACTGAAGCCAAGGACCTTCAAGTTGAGATTTTCGCTTTACACACAAAGTCCATTCGACATAGGTGGGCTTCCATTAAATAATTAAATAGATAAGTGCAATTCTATAGTTGCACAAAGTAGAAGATAAAAAGAAAACATGAAATAATCACCATTGAGCTTAATCTAATTAGGTTACGTACAAGGGACAATCTACATTCGTACCACTGTATGTAATATAAGTCCATGGAAGAAAAAGTGCAAACAAACTCGCTATCCTCACAAGCAGAAATCTCATCTTGGTTAGATCACACTACTGTACTAGGAAGAGATTTACGTTGGATTGCAACACGCAGTTAATTAGCATGGAATAGCTTTACTAATACGCAAAAATTTCAACCAACTGAAATAACAGTATAATTTCTATATTCGTTATTCTCAAGAAATTAAACAGGTCCCTGAATTAAACAATTACTATTTTATTATAAACTTTCCTGTCAAAATTTTACATTACCTTATGATAACATTAAGAAAATCTTCTTGACACCTTCTCATATACAGCAAATAGCTGTTACCTCAAATATCATCGAACATTATAACAGTGTGCCAACTATATTAAAATGTATCCATAGTTAAATTAATTGAAGTTATCTCATTAAAATTTTGGATAAGAAAATTTTAATAACCAGAGTGAAGTCAGTTATTAAAGTATAGAATATATGAATAATATCACATCAATTACACGGGTGCGATCTGTACAAACAAAATGCCCCTATTATTCACTTGTACAGAATTTTGGGTAAAAAAAAAACAAAAGTAAAGTTCATACAAGTAAAAAATAGGCTCATTGGTACCCTCAAACAGTGCAAAATGCTTAACACATAACATGTATTGTTCAAGTTAAGAATTTACAACATTGGGCCCGAAAATAGAAATTAGTTATTCAAGATTTTAGTTAGTCGAAAGGTAGTTTAAACATGGCTCTACCGACCTGTACCTTAATGAACACGTAAACACACACACAAGTATTGACTGTCGATTCCTTCAACTCTTCCATTTCTAAATCAAACCAAATTCCAGAAAATAGGTTAAGAGGGGATGAAGGATCGAGATTTTACACATTTACTTATATAGCCGAAATTTCTACAATATTTTCGCCCTTTTAACTGCCTAAGGTTCATAATATTTGTTTCAATAAGGGCTGAATTCACTTCTGAGAACATGATGCATAAAATTTAAGTGCTTAACTATAAAAATAAATATTCAAAATTTCAATGTCATCAAACCTAAATTTCGCCCAGGATGCTCATGTTCATATACTGACAGAGGAGGAGGAGACGGTAAAGAAAATTTAAGCGATCATGATGAAAATTCCTCTTCCGGATAAAAATAATAGGTTGAAAAGAGAAGTTCAAGTCGACGTAAAGTTAAATTGTTTCACTTGGAATTAACACTAATAATCCAGAATAAAAATGTAGGTAATGAAATTTTCCAAGATGACTACCCTCTGTAACACGAAGCACGCAGCCACAGTTCACTGATCATCATATTTTGTCCAATACACAAATTTATTCCATTCCTTTTTATTGTAAATAAGTTGGATAAGACTAACCATGACTCGAATACATCTCAGCACTTTCCTTCCCTATATATTATAGAGAAATAGGCGATTTATAATGCAGGACACATAAAAACGAAGCTACTTCGCCATTTCTAGATTGGGTAGAAACACACATGACGTCACGCGCATAAAGCACGGGAAAAAACAGTTTCGAACGAAACTCACACGAGACCAAAAGAACGAAATATAACGTGAATTTCGGGACATTCAGAGTCCCAAAAATAGCGAAACGCAAAACAATCAAAGTAAATTCCTTAAAATAATAAATAAATTATTATTACTAAGAATAAGCATATACACTTACATACTAGATACATCAAAATAAGTACTCTCGTTACTACAGGGGGCACCCGGCCATGTATTGACCATTACTAAATACCTAGATTCAATAACAATGAATAAATCCCAAAGACGAAAAATAATAATAATTAAAAAAAACTAAAATACAATTTGATACATAGAGATAGTATCATAGAGACTAGTTGAGTCGCTCTAAACTCTATGCGTTGCTCTAAAGCTAGCGGTTTGGTTTTCCTCAACAGCCAACAGATGGCAATAGTGATGTTCAAGAACTGACATATCACAAGGATTTTGGGCGTTTTTTTTTTTTTGCTAATTTAAGCACACGATCACATATTTTTGATCGCTCGGTACAAACACAATATGGTTGGGCCAACTTCACGCTGACCCAACTACATCAAACTATCGGAATAAAAACGAATCTAGGATTTGAACATATTTTGTGCTAATTTGTGCACACTATACCATATTTTGTACATGCTCGGTTTGGCCCAGAAATCGAAAAAATAACTTTTGGTTTAGCCGAGAAATAAAAAACAAATACAAAACAAAACAATGTAGTTTATTCAGCATGACACTAGCCCAACCACAACAAGTTGTCGGAATAAAACCACTCCAGAATTTAGTACATGTCTTGTTCTAATTTGTGCGCAATATCCCGTATTTTGTACACGTAGTGTTTAGCCAACAAACCGAATGCAGTATTGTTTGATTTAGACAAGAAATACAAGACAACGTGGTTGGTTCAACATCACGCTGGCCCAACCACAACAAGTTTTCAGAATAGATCCCTCTGCAGGATTTAGTGCATATTTTGTGTTAATTTGTGGGCACTATCCCATATGTTTTCCACGCTCATTTCAGTCAATAAAGAGAACCAATTTGGTTGGGCTTAGCGCAGATATTAAAAACAGTGTGATTGGTTGAACATCACGATGGCCCAACAACAGAAAGCTCTCACACTATCTCATGTTTTGTGCACACTTGGTTTAGCGCTGGTATCGAAAGAAATCTCATTGGGTCAACTTTAGGCTGGCCCAACCACAACAAGCTATTGGAATAAAAAGCACACCAGCATTTAGTGATTTTTTTTGGCTAATTTGTCCTCACTCTCCTATATTTTGTACACGCTCGATTTACCACTGAAATTGAAAACAAAATGTAGCTGATCCAAATTCACGATTGCCCAATAACAACAAATTATCGGAATAGGCCCCACTACATGATTTAATGCATATTTTGTGCTAATTTGTGTACAATAGCACATATTTTCTGAACACTGGGTTTAGCCCCGAAATCAAAAACAATCTAGTTGAGTTTAGCCTAGAATTCAAACTCAATGTGACTGGTTCAACATTACGCTGATCCAGTCACAACAAGCTATCGGAGTAAAAACCTCTCCGGTTTTTCGTGCATATTTTGTGCTGATTTGTGCACATTATTCCATATTTTGTTTACGTTCGTTTTAGCCCGAAAGCGAATTCGAAAACGAATCCGTTGAGTTTAGCCCAGAAATAGAAAACAATGTGGTTTGGCCAGCCTGAAGTTGATCCAATCACACCAAGTGTAAAAACTACTCCAAGATTTAAGTGTATATTTTGTGTTAATTTGTTGAAACTATTCGATATTTTTTGCAGCATTAGTTTAGAATGTCCAGAATGTTCACCTGGCTTTGTTTGCTGGACCTATTTTTATTTGCTTGGGAGGGAAGCCTATCTACTATATTCTCAATTTTATTGTAAAAAACATAGAGCAAAGATTACATAATACATTTACACAAGTACAGACATCACATGGACAACACAGACGAGACAAACATAGGCTTGAGTTTCTTCTTCTTTTCTTCTTATTCTCAATTCCTGTAAGTACAAAAGAAGGGAATTAGTTAGGTAAGGTGCGTGTGTTTTTGATGATAAAGCCACAAAGTTTTTTTCGCTATCCTTCCTTGGTATCCACTACACTTCTTCTGCCACTGGTTTTTATCGTAGTTCTCTGTGGATTGAAGTATCCTATCACTTCTTCTGTTCTCACTATTTGCACTATTATTCCTTCTTTCACATTCACTCATCCACACTCACACTTCTGCATTATCACTTCCTTCGGGATTCTAAAAGTTAGCGTAATTATCGTTGCAACTAATTTAGTTAGACTTGCACATTTATTCTTAGTTCCCCAAATAATTTCACTTTGATCACTTCACGAGCGTCTCTTGTTACGGATTCCGCCACAAGGCGCTCTTCTACCGTGTTCCGGCAGGATCATTTATTCATGTCCTTTGCTGTTTCTGTCGTAAGTCCGATTCACGGTAGACGCGGTCGTGGCGGCCTCGCGAACGCGCACAGAGGCCAGTGAATCGGGCCATCTTCCCTTGTATTGTTATTTATTTTTCCTATGGTAGGTGGTCCACGTCACTTCTACATTTCTTTTTCTGATAGTTTGAAACTTTTTGAGTTGACTCTCTGAGAGACGCCGCAAGTTCCGGGGTTTTCAGAACCTCCACGACGGGCATTCCCTTCAGGAGTTCTCTTACTTCCACCACCAGGTGCTCTGTCTCTCTGCAATGCAGATTTATATATTCTGGCGTAGCCACCACTCAACATGTATGACATACAGATGCTTATCAGAATAATGGAAACACCTGTAGTTGGCAACACGTCAGATGTATGGGTTGGCAGTGGTGTCGTGGCGACCGCAGCGCCGGACTGCTGGTGGTGGTGTGTTAGGTCGGTCTCCATACTACGTCAGGAGTGTGCAGTGGCTGCAGCAGACGGAGGTAGTGTAAAATGGGAGACCTCTCAGAGTTTCAAAGAGGGCAAATTGTTGGTGCGCGGTTATGTGGAGTGAGTGTGACGGCAGTGGCTAGTGTGTTAGGTGTGTCGCCAGGGACAGTGTCGAAGGTGATGACGGCCTACACAACACACGGGAAAACCACATCGGGGAAGCGGAACAGTGGGCGGAAGAAAAGCATCAGTGACAGGGCACGCCGGGTATTAAAGCGCATTGTCACGCGGAACCGTCGTGCCACTGCGGCGCAAGTGACGGAGGAACTCAATCAGCACCTCCCCCAACCTGTTTCGACAATCACAGTCCGCCGCGAATTACATGACATGAACTTACGGGGTCGTGTTGCACGGGCCAAACCTCTCATCAGGGACCAGAACGCTTTAGCACGCCGCAAATGGTGCCGCGACCATGCAACTTGGACCGTTGACGACTGGAAACGTGTGGTA
>JAGDQP010063826.1:0-11663 GCA_022664845.1 Lepisma saccharinum
GCGAAGTTTTATGAAGCATAGTCAGAAGTCATCAGCAAGGAAAAAAATCACTAAAGCACTCAGAACATGATGTAGTTTCGCGATGTTTTGTAACACGTCATCAGGAGTCTTCAAGAAAGTGAAATGTGACGAAAGTGTCTTCCTTTATTACTTATTTGATGTAGTAATCTGTATCCTTCTCTTCTTTTTGAATTTTTTCTTTTTTCTTTTTCTTTTTAATAACTGCAGAGTTCTAGTTTTGAAGTCAATTTATTGTCATACATGAATTTCCTTCTTGTGATGTCATTACTGATCGGATCGTCATGTAAATGTTAGATCCCATGGTATTTTGCACTGCGTGAATTAGATAAGTTTCTTCTCTTACTAAAAACTTGAATTGCGTACGCTGGAAGGAGTTATCCTAGATTAAAGTAGGATATGGTATGTATTCTATCATATTATATTGTAACGTTTTTTTTTAGAAATAAATCAAATTTTGAGGATGAAAAAGATGTACCAGAACTGATGGACAGTAATTAGAGACGGCAATTATTTTTTCTGAGGAAACTTAATAGTATGTACCCTATTTGATTTTGTGGGTGTGCTAGTAGAGAATGGACAGAGTATGGTAGCGGAATTTTTGCTTTTTGAAGAGCGCTGAAAAGATTTTTTCGTCCTTTATCATATTTTTTTTACATTCGTAGAAGAGATGATTGGCATCTGCTAGAGAATTGTCATTTAAACAATCCCAGTTTGGAGAATCCGTAAGATTAATTTTAAATAGATGAGGATTGGTCATTATATGTTGAGAGCGTAATCCATTGATGAGGACTATTACTTGACGACATGATTTTGATCTGTGAAACCATGGATTGTGTTTTTCTAATTGAATGAGGCTTATTGACTTGAGTAGATAATACAACATGATCATGTACCCAGTTTATGTAATGTTCATGATTTTTTCTTTTTACTCTTTCTAATAAACAGTCCAAAATAGAAGAATTTGGGTAGTATTGAGAATTTTAGTGGCATTTTTGGCGAGTAGATCTGTGTAATTATGATAGTCTGAGAAAGAATGTCCTTTCAAGAAAGTCATATGTACTGTACATCCTTGTTCAACTAGCATGCTCAGAATATATAAAGTGTTGTTCACATGAGGAGAAATATTAAAAAGCTTTTTTTCTTCCGAGTTTAAAGCGTAAATTGCTGCTTGAGAATCAGTTAATATTAAAATGTTTGTGTCAGTTAAGGTTTGAACATTCTTCGCGGCCAGAAATATGCCTTATATCTCAGCTGTAAATACAAAGGCAAAATGTGCTAATCTTATTAATTCCTGGTAGTTATATTTCGGATCATAGATCTGAGGATGAACGAGAACCATCTGAATATATCAATAGGTATTTGTCCCATTTATCATAATATTGATATATCGGTTTCCATTAAAAAAAAACTTTCATGTTCATTGTTAAAAGAGCTTAATTGTTAGAGCTTGGATATCCATAACAACAATGAAGCAATTTCAACAATGAACAAGAAAAAATAAAAAATAGGCACGGAAAGAACTCTTGAATTGGTTATGAACTTTCTTACCTGAAAGTTTGAACTCTCTAGACTTGAATTTGTAGAAGCAACATTGAAATTTCGTACAACGATAAAAATGCATTCGACATATACGGTGATATTGCTGCCATCTTTTGTTGGAAATCTTTGCTTTACATGAACCTTAATTGGTTCCAGGGATTGACTCCCGCTTTGTCCTGTACTCTAAAGGTAACTTTTATTTTAAATATAAAATGATAGGGGGAAAAAAGGAAAGGATTAAATAGTTGCCTTTGTTCTTTTCCAAATCACAGGTGACCAGAGCTGAAACCGAGTCACTTTTGATGACCCAGCCTGACCCGAATATAGGTGACCCGGCTCGAAACCTGACTCGATTGATCCGTTGTTGTCTGGACTGACCCTGTGAGTCGGCCTTGATCCAAATGACCAGATGTTCTTTCCGAGGGTATGAGACTATTTCTATATGTTGTTTCCATTGTTAAGAACTTTTCGCTTCGTTTGTGTTGTGTCGGCCACCCTTTGAAGAAACACTATTCAAACGCAACAGTGTATAATACGGAAAGAAAAATCTTTGTTTTCCGGATCAGGCCGGGTCTCAAGCATAGACCTGGTCACCAGGTCCAAAATGTGACCCGAATGACCCGGTAACCTGTTATAGCTCTGCAGGTGACATTGCCATTCACCGTAGTACAATTTCCTGTAGACTTGAACACATACATCTTTTAATCGCATTGCCTACAACAAATTTATTCGTTCATTGTGAACACAACCAAACCAAATTAATATTGAAATTTACATAAAGTGTATGCTTCCCGTGTCTTTTTACAATAAAGTTAAGTGTGGTTGCCTCGTCATTCTCTTTTAATTAAAAAAAAATGTTGACAACGATATCTCTAAACGTTTTAGTAGACATGAAACTAATTGTAAGACAAAACAATATATTTTTTTAATGACTTAAAACCCGAAGTAAATTTTTTATTATAGAAAATTGACATGAAAGCTTAAAGTTTCATTTCTCTACTATTGTTTGATTTAGGAAAAGAAGAATCTATAGCAGCCTTCTTTTTCGCAATCAAAGTGCATATTTTTTAGGAATAAATTGAATGCACTCAACAGGGGTACTTAAAAAATACATCTTTTGAAAATATGTGAAGGTAGACCGTCAGAACTAACCATCGTTTCATGTTTTAGGTTAATGTTTTTAGCCATTTCTATGTCTTTCAAAAACGTATTTTTGGACAACACACAATGTTCTTATTCCTTCATTTCTAATACCTTTTGTATAACTGCTGGAATCGTTATGCGATTGACAAGAAGATACAAATACTGATTGGAAATACTGTGCGAACGCATTTGCTATTTCTTCAACGTACAAAATCCTTTCCTTCAAATTTAAATATATTTGGCGGAAGATATTTTATTTTTCATATCTAAAACTCCACAGTTCATCTGAATCATTGTTGACATTATTTTCAGAATATAGTTTAAAGGTCTTATAGGTTATTATAATGTATTTCTTAACTTCCTTACGTAATCGAATAAACACTTGATAATAATTTGAGAACATGGTATGATGTGTTTGTCACAACCCTCTTCTTGACCTAGCCTTCTGCGAGATAGGTTCGGAGATGCCACTAATCGTTTAGACTCCTTGTTCTGGAGAAATTTTATATTTTAATATTAAAAGGTTAGACTATATTCTTGGAACGTCTTTATCATGAATTACTTTTTTTTTAAATAAAAAAAATTGACATGTAAGGGTTTGCTTTTTCACTCCTCAATTTGAGAAGTTAACTGCTACATCTTGAGAAAGCTATTTGGAGCTAAAGCGAATTTCATGGTACTCACGAACATATAATCAGAAGAGAGGAAATGTACACCATCTACAGCACCTAGCGAAATCCTTATAAGATTGCGTTAGCTACTTTAAATGTCTCTATTTTAAAATTTTAAATTATTCTAAATGTTGTGTTGGTTTGCCGGTTGTAGTTAAAACTATTTTCCGTTAAAGTGTAAATGTATACTTAGAATTGGTCTTTGATCATCTTTGGCTGAATCAGAGATAGGATAGGAGATGCGATGTATTGAATCGAACTGAATATATTTATGGCTTTTAGGTAATTCTGGCTCAGGTCGGGGAGAAAATGTGGAAAATAGGTCAGTCAGGGTTTAATTTGAAGATATTATCCTGGCATTAGCCTGATGTGACTGAAGAAACACAGTCAGGGTGGCGGCTGCTGGCTTCGAACCCAGGACTTTCCGGATACGAAGCCAAAGTTTTTCGAACTGACGTACAGTCGCTTGGTGTTTCTTCAATTTGAAGCGTCAATCATTAACGGTAAGCTCGTGTTTGTGTCCACCAGTTTCCCTTATCCGATTACATTAAAGGTATAAATGTATCCTCTGTGCGATGTGCACGCGCAGTGAACGGTGCACGAAGAATGTGGAGGTAACGCTCTAAATACTCTCAACAAACGGCACGAAGTGAAGTGGGGTAGTAAGTCCTACACTCGATCGCCTTTACCTCCTAACTCCCAAGATACCCAGAAATACCAAGGATACTCTGGTACTCCATTTAATGTGAGACTGAGTGCACCTTAGAGCGTCAGGCAAGATAACTCTCCAGCGTTCTGGGCTGGCCGGGATTTGAACCCGGGCCGCCCATCGCTAATATTAAATAAAGGATGGAAATGGTATTGCAAATAGTGCCTCCTGGAGGAAGAGTTTTACTTTCATATTCTTATTCTTTTGCATTATATTGGAGAACGGATATTGTCTCTCCTCGCGCCCTCTTTCTCAACCTCGCACTGATCCAACAGTGCAAAATTCACCTCACGTATGACATTTTGGTAATTTTCAACAAGGCTTTAAATAAGAAACTCAGCCCATATGCGGCACCACTCTCTTGACAGCTGAAGCAGATGTTCCCCATAGATGAAGGTTTGGAGAAAAATAATCTTCTGGGTTTTACTAGACAGGGAGGTGTATAATCAATGTATCACCATTCCATCGGCAGGTGAGGCACGGGTTTCCATTCAGATTGCTGACGTGCGTGCAACCTTTCATTTGGAAAGCCCGTAACTAATGGTTCCACGGACTGTCACCAACACCAACCATCTGCACATTTGCCAACATGATTGCTTCCTTCTAGCAGTTTAGACAGTGAACACCAGAGGGCAGCAGCAGCTAGTGACGTTTAATTATTTCCGTGTACGCATAACTACACTTTTTTCCCCTTCAAAATTTAGACCTAAAAACTTTTGATCTATTAGAGAATAACCTGTCAAGCTAAAGAAAAGAATACTTTTGGTGTAATTAAAGGATGTTTTGAACTTTATTAGATGTTCACTCATAAGTGACAAGATTTATTAAAAAGTTATATGGTTCTTAACAATATTCCGTTTGCCAATCTTACCGGATCAAAAGTCTTCTATTTATGTTCACCGGTCACCCCTCTTCCTGTTTAGAGAGCATAACCTTCAGTAAGGTGCTAATTTGGACTAGAAACAGAATCAAACTCATTAAACCAAATGATACTTCCACATCAGTGCAACTTAACATTTGAGACATAATGCTTTGAAATAAGTATTGATTTGTAGAAAATTGACGTTATTAATTCAAATAATGAAAAGTATTTAAGTCTAGAAAATGTAAAATGCTTTTATTCATGTTGGGGAAATAAAATATAAGCTGAACATCATAAAAACGATGTGTCATATACAGAATATCATGCTTAACGTAATAAAAACGAAACAACATTGTCAATTTCTCTAAATTTAGGGTTGCCCCAGAGTAGCGTTACCAGGAGATATATACCCCCAACTGACTAAGTACATCCAGTGAGTAATTTAAGTCCCACCTGATGAGGTGCGATCAGTATGAGCAGTGTTGTCAGATGGAGCGAAATTTCCCGGAAAACGGGAAAATCTGGACCACAAGAAAGGTCAAAGGGGAAAAATAAGAAGTCGGGAAATTTTGTTGAATCTTTTTGGTACTTTTTCTTGTAATTTCGAGAATTTTTTTAAAGAAAACTTAGAATCCAGGGATTTTTTTACAAAAATTGGGATTTTTTTCAGTATTTTGAGGGAAATATTGCAACGGGAACCTGACAACACTGTCTGAGCTCGGGGGCACAACTTCCCGTCCTATCCAACCTCCCCGTTTATCAAACTTTCCCCTATTTATCCTACATGAGTTGATATTTGTCAGGTCTTGAACATTTGTCACATATCACCTTTTTCCATATGCCATTGAATTAAAATAATTCCCAACAGACTTTATAATATATATATTTAATTAAATTCGCCTGAAATAGAAAATACAATACCTACAAAGCTGACGTAATTGAAGGACGTATACAAGGTGCCAACGGAAGAACAAACGGTTGAATTTCTTTTCTCTGTATCTCATGAGATGAAAGAAAACAGTTTGAGATCCCTCACAGCCAAACTTTCTTTCTCCTCCCCATTTCCCGTTCTCCAGGCTATTCTGCATCAGTTTCCAGTTTCTCCCTCAGCTCCAGTTTCTCCAGCTACTTTCTTCCCCCGTCTGTTTCCATTTTACCTTCTTCGTTGTAATGGAAAAGGGCAAGAAAGGGGGCCATTTAGCCAGGCAGATCTATTCCAGCAGACAACGCCACTTTCCTCAAAACAAATGACAAACGAAATGGTGCTGCCCCCTACCCTCCACTCTCTTACACAACTCTCCGGGTTTTGTACTTCGGTTGCAACTGCTCAATGCATTATCTCCATCTACAAACAAACATGGGAAACATACATACATATTTCACACAGTTAAGAAGTTTTCAAAATAAATATTAGAAACTGCGAAGTTAAATTCTTAGCAAAATTAATATTAGTAACTGTAAAATAAAATTAAATGATTAAATTCTACTTATAATTTATATATAGATTTATAACTGTTTAATAATGATAGTCACATAATTTTCAAAATTATTTACAATTTTGTATTATTTTTCCTGGAACATTCTTTAGAGCACGTTTTTACATTATTTTCTTTAGTTCACAATGGTTTGTGGTGTCCTCAAATCTTGCAACGTTAATTTAACAAATCTCCCGACGTCATACAATGATGAAATTTTGCACAGCGACGCAAGTCGGGTGACAATACAACATTCCATTGTTACTTTTATATATTTCTATATATTTGTATATTTTAATATGTATTTTTTAATGAACTTCTTTATCCTAAAATATATACTAGACTGCAATAATACTGGGTTTCACTGGTTGCAAACACTTTAGGATTTGGATCACAAAAGAACACGGAAATAGCTTGAAAAAAATATTTAAAAACTTTTTAAAGACATACTTTTCTTAAGCTATTCGTACCAGAAATTAAAAAAAAAATTGTTTATGCATGACTAAAAAGAAAAGTATGGGCCGCTCTCTCATATAGTCATTTTATAAATTCTTCAATTGGCGCGACCCATGCTTTTCTTTTTAGTCATAAACAAACAAAATTATTTTTTTACTTTTTAGTTCAAATGGTTTAAGAAAAGTATGTCTTTAAACGTTTAATTTTTTTTATCTTTTTGTATTCACAACTTAGGATTTGATGTTGACACGGAGTTCACATTGGGCCATGTTGATAAACATTCTGATGCATTCACATATTGACGCTGTGTTTATCCACCTGTAGTGAAGTTCATGAACATTATGAATGTTTGTGAAAATAAAATCTTGTTGATAAACGACCAAATGTTAAACACGGCTTTATGAAAATGGACGTTAACGTATATACATTTTCTGAAACACATTGAAGTAATAACGTACATGCAATGTATTTGTGCAGTGTTTTAGGATCAAAATAGAAAAAAAAAGTTTGTAGGAGATTGTACAGATTTATGGATTAATGTAAAGCAACGATCTCCAACAAAAGATTGCAGCACTATCTTCGTATATGTCTAATGTATTCTTAACGTTGCACGAAATTTCGTTACTGCTCCTAACATGTATGCTGCTCCTTGATGTTGCCCAGGATAGAATCCAATGGCGAACGTTTGTTACTGCGGCGATGAACTTTCAAGTTCCATAAGACATAGAGGTAGTTACTTAGCTCCTATAAATATAAGCCTAGAGAGTTCAAACTTTCAGGGAAGAAAGTTCATAACCAATTCAAGAGTTCGATCAATGCCGATTTTTTATTTGCGCTTTCCTTCATTGTTGAAGTCGCTTGAATTTTGTTGTGAATATCAAAATCTATAACAATGAAGCTCTTTCAACAATGAAGGAAAGCAAAAATTAAAAATCCACATCGATCATGCTCTTGAATTGGTTATGTACTTTCTTCTCTGAAAGTTTGAACTCCCTAGGCTTGAATTTGTAGGAGCAGCACTGAAATTTCGTGTAACAGTGAAAATACATTAGACATATACGGAGGTAGTGCTGCCATCTTCTGTTAAAGATCGCTGCTTCACATCAACCTTAAACACTCGCCGAATATAAGAAGGTTACACAAACAAGCGTAATTTTAACTCTTTGTATGTAGCAATTCTGTGAACAGCTAAGTGATAATAGTACAATTACAAATTGATTGAGACAGCATATAGGAATAATTTCTGATTTTTTAAAAGTGTTTATCTATTTCAACTTTAATAGTGCAGTGTACCAGTATATAAAGGGCGTACTTGAAATAACGTCCCAAACTTCGGGACGTGATTATTTACATGGAAAACAAGACAAAACTTCAGCTGAAGAAATTCAAAATTATGCCTACTTTCGCAGATACAGGAACTTAAAGTTACGGCGGCATCGCTATAAGTGACGACATATCCCGACACATAATGATGTAGGTGGTGTTGGCTTTGCAAATCACAGTCGAAGTAGTACCCGATATATAAACACAAACAATTTATGACTGAGGCAGTGCAACATAGACAGGTTCCTTAATATAAGGATGTTGTTGTCAAGGAATTAAATGATTCAATACAGCAAGTGTGTAGTCCATTTCGAAACGAGCCTTCAGTGGTAGAGCGTTGGCGTAGCATTCAGGAGGTCGTGGATTCGATCCCAGCGACCGACCATCCTCACTGACGTTTTTCCGGGTTTTTCCTCAGTCACACTAGGCAAATGCTGGGATGGCACCTTCAAAATAGGCCCTGACCGACACTTTCGCGAATCCTTTTCTCTCTCCTATATCCCGGCCTGAGCCTTAGATGCTTAAGGGCCATAAACAAAGTTCAAAATTCCAAAAGGGCCATTGTCCACAAAAATGTATAATTGATATATTGCCATTTTAAAATTCATTTCATAATTTTCTGAGACATTAGTAACGTTTTATGATTCCATAACATCTCCAAAATCACTTAATTGTCATAAGAAAGTAAGGGACAAACAGAAAAATTAGCAGTATAATTTGTATATACTTTGTCTATCCCAATCCTTTTCCTGGAGAAAAGTAAAAATTTGGTAAACTGAAACTTCTTCCACTATTTCTAAGATATTCATGGCTGCGCATTTTCCCTAACTTTGAAAAATAAGAAGCGTTTTTGTCGATTTCCCAACGTTTATGGCGCTTAGACAAGGAATTGGCGGTTTTGAAAATGGACTACAGAAGTATAGAAATTCTCTCTAAGCTGCATTTGCCAATCATAAACATAGCTTAAATAGGTGTATTGGGAACTACCTCAAATGTAATAGCTAATGCGACACGGCTTACGTTATTACTTTCCGATATGTTACGTCATTTGTAACGATACCGACTTAAATTTGAGCAACTGTAGCTCCGAAATCAGGCCTATTTCGAAATTTCTTCAAAGAAACTTCTTTCCTTGTTTTAATGTGAATAATCACCTCCCGAAGTTTACTGCATTATTTCAGGAACATACCGTATAATTATTCTGATTTGTGCATTGAAGAATGACGCGTATATTCTCTTCGTCTTGTTTTCTATTTTCCAACTTTGAAATAACAAGGTAAGTATTATCGCTATTCTCGTGACTTGTTGCACAAAAGTATGCATACACATGTTCATCAACTTTGTGTATTTGCACTTCTGCAGAACATTTCTTTCACATATTGAAAAGTATTGCTGCACAGATTCACCAAACATGTTGAAAATGTTCTGTAGTCTGCACCGTACCTTTGTTTTATTGATTTGGAATCACCCTGAATACTCTGCAACCAACAATACAGCAGTGACTAGCTATTTGCAGAGCTAGCAAGGAACTAGAAATGAAGTTAAGCCTAGTATTTAACCTGTCTTCAAACTTTGTAGAGGACTTTTTATTAGTTTTGATTTAGTTGTCTGTTCGTCCGTTTGCAATGCAGTCCAGCGCCTTTGTGAAAGTAAGTAGAAACGAAACTATCTTATTTCAGAGTTGAAATCAGCGCCCTCTATTTGACTGGGCATTTTCAACCTTGAGCAGGTACAACCCTTCTATTTAATATTTTCATACTACGAGAGAGTAGGACCGAAATCTTGAACGGGGAAGTGGTTGACCGGAAGTGATCGAAATCGGTATTTCTGAGTTTGTCTTGTCAAGGCGTTTCTAACGATATAGAATATACGGTGACCATATTTTCTCAATCAAAATACGGGACAGGTCTTAGCGGTATCTAATAGACACCTTTTATTTGAAGTTGGTTTAACCCAAGAACAAGTTTTCACTCAGACTTTAAGTTTAGCTTATTTAGCAGTATTAGAAACTACATCGAATTTGAAGAAAAAAAAAATAGAACTTAGAAATCAGACAGAGCTTGATCACTGAAAATAAAGTTGTTACATGTCATGCGTTTTACAAGGCAAGTTCAATGCCTAAATTGGTATAAGATAATGAAAACTATTATTTTTAAATAACTTCTCTACCAAAATAATTGTATGTTAAATGTCCGTATTAATTTAAATCTCCATTTTTTTAAAATCAAATTCAGCCAGGATTCGAACCAGAGGAGTTATCACAAGCTTACTGGGAGAGGTAGCTGAACGAGGCAACTGACAATGAGCTACACTAGTGGCCTTGTGAGAGAAGTGTTATTAATATACTTTAAACATATTTTCAATGAGAAATCAATGTTTTCATTTTTTATATTTAAAAAAATATCATAAATGGCATGAAGGCAACAGTCCGTCGTATTGCACAGAAGATAACAAGAAAGACTGCTGCAACAATCGAAGTCGCATTATTTCGTGTCTCTTCTCTCTCTTCGGAGCCACTTTCCGACAAGACTTCGCGGATCGGGACAAAGTGAACCATTTCAGACAAGAGTCAAACCTGCGACCTTGTCATGCCACAAGCCCATCTCATACCACTAGACCACATTCACCTACTGAGGTGACCTCGGAAATAAACCACACTATGTCACTTTTTACAAAAACTCGAGCTCAGTCCATACATTTCTTAATTTGAGCACGCTCTTTTACAATTTTTTGTAACATTGTGTTGTGTTATCAACTGCCAATTCTTCTACAACCTCCAGGAAGAGGATGCTCAAACGTGCAAAACTTTGTACTAAGGTCGAGTTTGCAAGAAAGTAACCTAGTTCAGTTTACCTCCAAGGTACAGAAGTATAATTTGGATTTTTATTCTCCGAAATAAAAAAAAATGTGTTATTCAACAGTCAGTCTCTCAGATATTGACCAGAAGTCTGATAGTTAGCCTTGTTGACTGGAAAGCAGCATTAACAACCAGCCAGACTCGAACCCATGGGTGACCAATCAGTAGGCCATTCAACATTCTGTGACCAGTTTCTTTTCATCATTTCCCACGTCGGCTCTGGTCGAGCAATCACCCGAAAATCAATTATGATATCTCTGATTGCTAATTTGTTACACCTAAGTAGGCTATGATGTTTGCTTTTCTTCACGACTATCTCTCTTGTTACATCTAGGCTTACGAGGAGAAGAATATTCATTTTCCTAGGGAGAGGAATATATAACTTTTAGTGCATCTTTAGAAAATATATATATATTAACATCTTTAGTCTTCAGCATCAAATGCTATGAATCCTTATGCAACCGCTCTGTCCGTCTGTCGACAACTTTCAACCCAGGAACTACAAGACAAGTTCAAACCCGGATAGATCATACTCACTGCAGAGGTGGTTCCGGAGATACGGGCGTCCAAATAGCATGCTCACCGCTGAAGTCTGGCGGTAGTGCAC